>CABHPR010103603.1:0-20979 GCA_902168415.1 Peromyscus melanophrys | reverse complement strand
GGGGGGAGGGGAGAATGGGGGAATCCAAGGCTGATATGTAAAGTTGAATTATATTGTAAAATAAAATAAATAAATTCAAAAAAAGAGTCTATGAATAAATTCACAAAGTGTATATATATATATATATATATTTGTGTGTGTATATATATATATATATATATATATATATATATATATATATATATAGTGTGTTGTGTGTGTGACAAATGTATTTACTTAGTATTTAGGTGGTTATAAAAATTGAGATATTGGGAGTATAAATTCAACAACACAGCTTGAGAACTTGTCTTAGTTACTGTTCTATTGTTGTGAAGAGGCACCATGGCCACAGAAACTCTGATAAAGAAAGCAGTAAATTGAGAGCTTGCTTACAGTTTTAAATGTTTAATTCATTCTCATCATTGTGGAGAACATGGCATCTCAGAATCAGATATGGTGCTGAAGAAGTAGCTTAGAGTTCTATGTCCTGATCTGCAGGCTGACAGAGAGAGAAACTCTGGACTTGGAATGAGCATTTGAAACCTCAAACTCAGTGACATACATCCTTCAACAAGCCATATGTTGATGGACTATGTGACCAATGCTTTGTAATGAGTAACAAATTTCCTTTTTCAACATGGAATTTTTTATATCTATGTTTTCATAACTAATATAATAAGGTGTCTTGAGAGGGTCATTAAGTCCAATGACAATATTATAATACTTTGGTTTTCATAGGTATGATTATAAATGCAACTTGATAAGATCACTTGATGGGTCAAATTACATCTCAAATAATGCATGTGTGTTTATATATATGCATATTTTTGTGAAGAGCCATAATAGTAGTTTATGATTATAACTTGCCTTAAAGCCCCTTCTAAAGAACTCTCATTATATTATATATTATATTATAATATATTATATTATTTTATTCATATTATCACCAAATAATAAAAATAAATGGACTTCTGAGATCATATATGTTGTTCGTGATTTTTTTCAATTTTTCTCTCTCATTCTTTCTGCCTTTAGTACAATTCAACATTCATTCAGCATTTAAGCTTTGAATAAATTCTATGGTGTGTCATCAATCCTCAATGCTAGAGGAACCATTAGTTAAACCTATAAAACATGATAATGAGTGGGTAAAATAGATAGTATTTTATGACAAATAAGGAAAACACAAAAATGCCCCCTGTAACAACTTATACTCAATACAGCATATGAAATTGTAGGTATCATGAGGGAAGGACAGAGGAACAGAATACAAATAAATCAAGTCCTTGCTGATTGGAGATAATATCGTTTCCCACATGGAAATTGTGTGGGTTCCACAAGCCCTTATAAAACAGACAGATTTATAAGACTGAGGACCTTACAAAAAGCATGGGAAAGAATGGAAAAGGCCTTGCCTTTTTGTGGGAGACAGTGGGAGGATGTGTTAGCAGCGGAGGCTGGGGGGTGGGAGGAGGGAAGAGGGGGATCCTTGATTGGTGTGTAAAATGAATGAAAAAATTTTTCACAATAAAAAAAGAATGGGGCAAAATTATAAAGGTTAAAAAAATGAATGGATAAATAATTCAGCCATTAAAGCCTGGCACCCACTAAAATGACAAAACAAAACAAAATCACTTCAGGAAAATGACTTTAAATATATGTATATATATATATATATATATATATATATATATAGTAATACACACAGAAAAAAACTATATACACAGGAAAAGTTTTAGTGCGTTACTCTTTTTATTTAGTTATTGTTCAGTCCAGTGTCAAAGAGACCATCAGTTTCTACAGACTGTTGCCATTGCTTTTGATTACTTTACAGACCCATCTAGAAACCTCCAGGACTCAGTGGTTAGATAAGTTTCTGAAGTGTCATGGACATTTAGAAATCAGGTGGTACTCATCTGGAAGCTTGATTACTATTCCCTGGCTGTCATAGTTCTAGAAGATATTATTCTATCCATGCTACTGAGGGAGAAAAACCACCACTTCTTTGCCAGTTTTGAACCCTGCATCAATGAGGGGTCACCCACAATAGTTTGAGGGATGTTTACAGAATCATGGGTTGTCATATAAAAATGATAATTTTAAAAGAAAGCATAAATGATTACTTGGTGCCTACACAGACATGATGGTGTGCTGGAAGCTCTGAACTTTCAGTTATAAATAGTTGTGAGCTATGATGTGAGTGCTGGAATCCAACTCAGGGACTATGAAAGAACAGCAGATGCTCTTGACCATTGAGCCATCTCTTCTTCCACTAATCTAGATTTTTTTGATTCAGCATTTCTGGAATGTGTTTTATGCAGTCGATGAAGTTGCAGAGTCAGAGAATTTTATAATGTTTTCAGCTACCCAATCTGTGTAATGTCAAGTACCCCTCCTTTAAAAATCATCCATAAAATATCTCAGCTGTGATGATGGTATTTTCAGGAGACATTAACATCTTTTCTTTTTGTTATCAAACTATTGAGACAAGGATCCTCAAGGAATCAGAATTTCCTTAGACATCTGTGGCCTTACTGCAGCCAGAGTCTGTGTTGAGGTTTGTGGTTCCTGTTAACATTGGGTCTCTTGACTGCCTAGAGTCTGAACTACCACACGGAGCCAGGTTCAAATCCAGAGACCATACTGCTGCTGCTGGGCCCATCCAGATTTGAGAGACTTACAATACACTACCACCAGAGGACATAGCAACATTCAGCCCCAAACTGCTGCCAGTGTCCACATCTGGGTCCATGGTCCTGAAGCAGATGGGGTTTGCATGAACCCACTATTACCACAGTGGCCCATGATAACCATGTGTTGAACCATGTGTTGTAGTACAAGGGCCCTGCTGAGCTGGCCCCAACCCTCACTGGCCCAGAGTGAACTGCCTTCCCCTACCCCCATTGAAGAGCTGATCTTGAACCTTCCCAGCCCTGGGATAACAGACTTTGATGACACCAACACAAGAAAGCTGGCCCATTCTCTAATAGGAGAATGGAACCCAATGCTTGGGAAGGTTCTTCCACCTCTTACCACTGGCTCTGCCCCTCAGCTGAAAAGAGTGGTCCTAGGGGCCCATACTGACCAAATCAGCTGGCACCCAAGCACACATGCAGGGCTTGGTGTTGGCACACCATAACATTTAGACTGTCTGTGAACTTCAACAGAGTGGGAAGGGACTGATCCTGTGGAACCACAGCCATAGAATCTCCTTGTCTTGTGGCAACAAAAGGATAATAGAGAGGAATGTATATGGAAGTCCAGTATTCATGGTGTACCAAAGCCTTGAACCTGACAACAACTCATTACACAATGAATATTTACAAGTAAGGCTGTTTGGACAAAAAGATATAATGCATGAGACACAGCAGCTCCCAATGCATTTAAGATGAAAGTAGAGGTATAGGAGATGTGGGAAAGACAGGGGGATCAAGTTTTTCTTTCTCTGTCTCTCTCTCTGCCCTCCTCTATATATTTTATTATTGTATATTTTTATTCTTTTTTAATCTTCCCTTTGATGTGACACTACAAAAGTGAGGAGCATATACATCAGAATAAGAGATGACTGGAATTGGATTGCATGATATGAAATTCCCAAAGAATCAATAAAAAAGTATTTAAAAAAATTTCTCACACATCTCATGATGAGCAAAGAAAAAGTATGGTGCCAACCTGGAGAGGAGTCTGAATCCAATCAGACAGTGCAAACACTTTAACAACATATTGGACCACCTTTCAGGAGGATCTGGAACTGAGATTATGATTGAGACATTCACACCTCAACCAGGACAACAGAGGTATGCATCTACTTACAACTAAACTTCATTCTAGGACCCTAAACCCAGACTTGGGGTGGGAAGATCCCTGGCCCTGTTTGTACCTCTGTCTAGTGTGGCCACATTGAAAAATTGTCACTTTTGTGTTTTTCAGATTTACTTATGTGTTTTAGTGGCCTACTAAAGATAACTGAGCTTGACTTATTATTCTAAAAAGTCTGGGTTTGCTGCATGAAACATAATTTGTTCATAATTCATAGATGATTAAGCATTTTACCCATATGAAAACAGATTTTTTTTTACATCAGGGCCTAATAACAACCCATCTATATGGAAACTTCAAATCTCTACACTCTATGGATTTTGGAAAGGATGGGGACCATCTGTTTGTTGAGCAAATGTACTTTAATTTCCTATTATGCTTTTTCTGTGTAGATAGTTTTATTCAGTTTTTAAAATCAGGAGAATGGTAACATTTCTCTTGTGAAAGGGAAGCTGCAGAACTTTCCACAAAGTTCAACATAGAATGGGCGTGTGTAAGCTATTAACTCTGATTTTATCTTTCACCTATATTTTCTATTGTCCTCTAAATTTGAGACAAAATCCAGAAGACCTGATGATAAGATAATGTATAAGGTTCATGGTACAATAGTATGAAAATCTTCCACTAAAAGGCCATTCATGCTTCTCAGTCAAAGGAGTGGAATATGCCTTTGAGTATAGACAAACCACTTTATCTTGATGGAAAAAAGTTAAGATAGATGCTTAAAATTACCCCTTTTTTAACATCAGATGGGCATTTGGTTTGCTTCCTAAGAGTATCCTCCTCTGCCTCTTAAGCTTTGCTACCTAATGAGCCTCATCTACTGCCTATTGAGCCTCACCTACCAATAGACTTATCAGAGAAAGTTCGTATGTCATACTTATGATGTGGGTAATGTTTTCTTGTGTAATTATGATACATCAATGAATTATGTAATTATTCTGAAAAACAATTATTTCCTGTTCTATTATCAAACAATTTGACTGGTTTTTATTTATTAGTTTATTTACTTGTTTGTTTTTTGTTTACTTTTGAGACAAGTTCTCATGATGTAGCCTTCGCTGTTCTGTAATTCAATATATAGACCAGACAGTCCTCCAAATTACAGAGATCCACCTGTCTCTAAATCTCAAGACCTAGAATTAAACACATGCAGTAACATGCCTGGTTAATCAAGTTTTTAAAAAATGTATTCTATTTTTAATTATGCATAAATCTTTGTGTCTTTGTACCAAGTGGCTGAAGTAACTTTTGAGCCCAGAAGAGGGTGCCAGATTCCCCTGGAGCTAGAGTTACAGTTGTTTCTGCACCAATATGTGGGTTCTAGGAACCAAACTCAGGTCCTGTACAAGGGCATTCAGTTCCCTGAACTACAGAATCATCTTTCTCCCAAACCAGACTGTGTTTCAATAATTAGAATGGATTGCGTATTTCTGTTGTTGTGTATTACATGGCATTGATTGAAGACAGAAATGTATGCATGATAAATCAATTCATTTAGTTAACAAAAGAATTAGTACAATGGTAAGGGGATGGAAAGAAATTCATGAAACCAGGACTGTGGCTTCATGTAATAAAAGAAAATTGAAAAGGACAAGTTATCTTTGTTGTCATGATTCTGATTTCACAGAAAAGGTGATATGGGGGAAATATTCCTGATCTTGTCATCTATGAAGCTTCAAAAGCAAAAAGCAACACAAACATACAAAACAGTAAGATGTGCATGAGCTGATGGTATTGACTAAATTTATTAGGTCATAAATGAAAAAATATTAATGGAAGAGGAATATGGTGGAAAAAATTATTTAAAATAAAAGATACACATGACAGGGTTAAACTTTGTTTGTTCATTTTGCTTCCTCTCTCAGTCTATTGCTTTAGAATGACAGTTTTCTGTGTGAATATTGATTATCTACAAAAAAAGAAAAGTATGTGAAAAGTTGATAAACTTTTAGAAAAAACTTTCAGAAAGTTTACCTACATTTACAGTATCAGGATACCCTCTAGTCTTCCACAAACATTACTCATTTTTAACTGTCAAGTGTTTCACAAAATTCTTTTCCATTGCATCTAAGATAAAAGAAATCTACACTTGGGTCTAAGAAAGAGTAGCTTCTCCGCTTGTTATGAAAATTAACATTAATACCGATCATAGTTTTGCCACTTTAAATTATATGTATGAATAGAATTATAAATAGAATACTTTATTTAAATACATAACTCTAATAGACTAAAGTAAAAATTTTAGCAAATTAAAATGAGTGTAGCCTCTCTCGCCCTGTTTTGTACTCAGCCATATAGTGTCTTTATTGATCACAATTGTTCATAAAAGATAGTTGTAAGGGAGAGAAAAAGTAAATACAAACAAAAACATCATTTGATTCCTTAATATTTCCAGTGATTTTGAATAAGTTTAAAAGTCTCAATCAATGATTATTATGAATATTTTCGTATGCATTTTTCATTGTGTGATGAACAGTGGTATTACCTGTGGACACTAAGTGCTGTCTATTCTTCTTTGGAATACTGAGTTCCTTGGCCAGCTTCTTAAGCCCCTGTTTCTGTGGTTTGCTCAGGCTGTTTGTTCCCTACAGTACATAGAACAGATGACAGAAGAGGTGGCTCAGAAGGTATTGGATGACTCAGGATGGATCCAGTTAGGATGGGGCACATTGTCCTAATCCATGTGAACATCCCACCTTCTGGAACCTCCCTCATCCCCACCAGCTACATTGTGCTCTACCTAAGTTTTCTAAAGTGAACAGAGCACATTTAATGGAGTCAAATTTTGGGGAATCATGACCATCCCCTCCCTAAAGACTAGTGTCATTATTATTATGATTGTTATTATTATTATCATTGTTTTTGTGTTCATTTATTCATGCTTTCAACATCATTGTAATATTTTTTCACAAATGCCTGCCCTGAATTCTGATTGTTGGAACGAATGAACTAAATATCTATCCAGGTTCTGGCATCTCCTCTTACTTCTGTGTATATTCTAGAATTCTTGTGTGGGTTTTGTTGATTATTATTGAAATGAAAAGTGAAATTAGGCTGAACAGTTTTATGAACCTGATATCAGCGCCCATCTATACTCCACTCTCTCTACATACACCCACCCTAAATCTCACCCTCCCACCCTATCTCAACTCCCCTGATTACCCTCACAACTTGGTCAAACAGAGCCAGCTGGCAGAAATTTTGTCAACTTGACAGGAGCCAGGTTCATCTGGGAAGAGGGAACCTCAACTGGAAAATGTCTCCTTCAAATTGGCTTGTAAGAAGCCTTGTAGGGTATTTCCTTGATTGACGACTGAGACGGGAGGGTCAAACTCACTGTGGGCAGTGCCCCCCCCCGCCCCTGCGCTGATGATCCTGGGTGCTATAAGAAGGCAAAAACTGAGCAAGCTATGAGAACCAAGTCAGTAAGCAGCATCCTCCATACTTCTGCTTCAGTTCTTAATAGGAGTTCATGCCTCCCATCCCTGGATGATTGGCAGCAGCAAACCTTTTCCTTCCCACCTGCTTTTGGTCAAAGTGCTTTAACAGAGCAATGGAACCCCTGTGATAGGCACCACACTACAAGCCACTAAAATCCCATTTGTCTCTTTTCCACTGTCATTGTGCAAGGCGATGATGCCATATGCCTTCTTTACAACTTGGAAATAATTTTTACCAGAGTTGTAATTAAAACAGAAACAGATCAGAACTCAGTATAATTGTCATTTTTTCATTATATTTGACATAGCGTATCTATCATATTATTTTTTCTTCCTTCAATTGTGTCACAAATGTCCTACACAATGAGATAGACTTATAAATGAGAGATATCAAGGGGGAGAAACATTTTAGTCTTTACATTGCTCTTATGAAAAAAAATATTTTCAATAAAAAAGAACTTGTGTAATTACATTATGTCTTCACAGCCTATTTAAAAAATAAACTCATGAGGCTAGTAGTAAAATACCACACTGTATATTTTACATAAAATAAAAATTTTAAGAAGTGGTCATGAAGCATCATGGGATTGCTTTCTGAACATCATTTTCACTTTCCTTAAATAGGCATGGACATCTGAATTTTTACTGCTCATGGTTTTAAATAAAGTTAAAATTATACACATTATTGTCAAATTTCCATTTTAAATATTGCCCTTCTTAGCTTTGGGGTTTGAGTTATTCATTCCTTAAAGACTTTCTTGTATGAAACTTTTTGAGATTTTATATTCACCAAAATCATATCATCAGAACTAAAAGAAAATAGTGTTGGGAATGAACTTCTATATTTAAATGATCTTCCAGTTATTTACCTTTTAATGTTTTTATTTATTTATCCTCTCACATATTACATTCTGCCTTTAGTTTCTTCTCCTATCTCTCCCCCCAGTCCTTCCCAACCTGTATCTACTCCTCCTCCATTTCCCTTCAGAAGAAGGCAGACCTCCCAGGAACATCAACCAAACATGGAATATCAAGTTGCAATAAGACTAGGCACATTTCCTCATATTAATGCTGGATGAGACAACACAGTAGGAAAAAAAGCTTCAGACATCAGCCCTGTTCCCTCTGCTAGGAGTCTGAAAACATACAAAAACAAAAACAAAAACAAAACCCATCAAGGTACACAACTATAACACATATGCAGAGAGCCTAAGTCAGACCCATGCAGAATACCTAGGTCAGACCCAGGGAGTCTCCCTGATTGTCAGTTCAATCTCCATGGGCACCTAGGAGCCCAGGTTTGTTGATTCTGTGGGTTTTCTTGTGGTTTCCTTGACCCTTCTGGCTCCTACAATCCTTGCACCCCTTCTTCCACAGGATTCACCTAGTTCTGCCTAATGTCTGGCTTGGATCTCTGCATTTGTTTCCATAAGTTGTTCCAGTCGTTTTCAATGGTAGACAACCATATTACATCTATAGCATAGGAGCTAGTTAGTTAGTTAGTTAGTTAGTTAGTTAGTTTTTGAGTTTTTTCAAAACGGGGTTTCTCTGTATTGCTTTGGCTATCCTGGAACTCACTCTGTAGACTACCAGGTTGGCCTGGAACTCACGGAGATCCATCTTCCTGTGCCTCAGAGGTGCTTGGATTAAAGGTATGTTGTGGCATTGCTAGGCCAGGATTTATTTTGACATGTCTCTGATAGTAATTTTTCACAAGAAGTTGTGCAACTCACCTTAGCTTCTCACCATCCCATAAATGTTTGGAAGTTTCATTAGAATTTTGACACTTGTATCAGAAATTATCGGATAATTAAATTGTTTGTAATCCTGACCCCTGGGTGTGTGGCCTGGGCCGACAGCACCCATTCTCTCTCTCTCTCTCTCTCTCTCTCTCTCTCTCTCTCTCTCTCTCTGTCTCTCTCTGTCTGTCTCTCTTTGTCTCTCTCTCTCTGTCTCTCTGTGTGTGTGTGTGTGTGTGTATGTATGTGCCTCTTTCTATCTCTCTACCTCCCATCTCTCTTCCCAATTCACATACATACACGAACACACACACACACACACACACACACACACACACACACACACACACACAAACACACACACACACACCACACACACACAATGGTTTGAATTATCTGTTGTGTTAAGTAATCACAAATCACAGACTGTCAGATACCAGCCATCTATATTTTTTCTTCCACAACTGTGTGAGTCTGGAACTCGAAGTCCACCCTTAAAAACAAAGCAAAACTCTACTTCTGAATTTACTTTTTCCAGGTTGCTAATGTTTCATGCTTGTGTTTGTAACATTAAAAACCCTGGGAAATATTTAAATATGGATAAATAAATCCCATTTTAAGACTGGAACACAGACTCTGGGGTCAAGAATAAATGGGCAATAAAACCAGGCTTCCAAGAGAAGACTGTCCTCATTGTCTATCCAAATTTTCTATTTCTTACTGGTTTCAACCAGAATTGCCCAAACTTATCAAACTGTAGAAAATTAGAGCAGTCAATCTTGCTGAAGTCAGGGACACAACTCAGGATGAGGCCACAATACTCTGATACAACAACAATATTGGCAAAGGACTCCTATCCTGTGTACAAGCCTAGGATATGTATGGCAATTGTGGGGATACAGACAATGGTGGGGGAGGTGTAGTTTCTAGGCAAAATTCAAGCACAAAAACCAATGTTCACATAAGGTAGGAAGGAGAGAGTGTAATTAAATTATTTTCTTCAGTTTTTGCCATTATTTTCCTTTTAACCCTTTAGCCTTCCTGATGGGACTATCTCATGACACCCTGCTTTCACGTGTTCCTTTAAAAGCATTAACCAAGCCTTCTAGAACCTATGTATCCTAGCACATTGGCTTTGTTTTTATAGATATTGTGTCAAACAGAACAACCACGTGTGCTGAAGACAGGCCACATTCCTGCTCATGGCAAACATTTCATTTCCAGCCTTCAAGGGAGGCTTTCCCAGGTGCCAAAGCAGAGTGAGCAGTAGATTTGTGTGGTGGGTGGTGCCTATGAAAACTAAAGCCTGAGGAAAGGAATAGGAAGAAACTTCAGAACCCTGAAAGGAGGTAGAGTTGAAAGCTGGGTAGAGATTCCTGACTGAACATGTCCAAGATGCTTTTGTTAAGTGCTAGGGAGATCTAGAACAGAGATGGCTCATTGTGGGAGTCTCACATTGGGTAGAAATCTGTGTCCTAATGCCCTGTTGTATATGCTGATGGCTGGGTATGCTGAAGCTTGTATCTTCTGTAGAGGGTCCCAGAAGCTTCTCCAAAAAAAAAATCACAGGCGACTCTTGAAGAACCATGGAATCTCCATGACAGGGACAGGACATTTGATTTCAAATATTATGGTCTGTGTCTTAAGATGTTGATCATAATTACTGGTGCTTTTCCAATCTCTTCTTAAGCAGTACTGTGACCAAAATGAAACAAACAAAAGCAATAGGTGAGATTTTATAGATGATCTTATGAGCTGAGACATACTTGAATCCATGCTATAAATATAAAATATCATTCCCAAAGAAATATAGACTGGTCACTGTGTCATGACACTAATCTGACCAATCACTCTGGAGGAAAGACTCGTACAGATATAAGGGATAAAACTTCTTAGAAATCCTCATTTTACTTCTTAGATTTCCTAAGGTCTCAGCCTGTGCCATTCTTTCCTTGTTAACATTCAGAAGAACAAGTTCTCTTCCCTTGTTGAGACTCTTTTCTGCTTTCTTCATTCAAACATAAATTGCAATTTGGATACAGACCACACAATAATATCTGTTTTTCTAAACTATTCCTTTTTCTTCCTCACTCCATTCATCTCACCTGCCCTCACTCTCTCCCTCCCTCCCTCCCTCCCTTCCTTCCATCCTTTCTTCCTTCCACTCAGAGTCTGACTTTCAGGAAATTGAGAATATAATCTGTGACTTCTTAGCTCTTACTGAGAGACCTTAAGTTTTAACAGAACCAAAATGAGCTTCATTATCCTATGACCTCTGTAACTGATTAACTTTTCCTTATCTCTACTTTTCCCTCTCTAACATGTTGTCTTTGGTTATTATTACAGACTTTTAATGTAAGTTGATGAAAACAGGTTGTTTTTGTTCAATACATGTGAAGCATATATTCTTCTTTTTGTTTTACTTAAGTTTGTGTTAATAAACAGTAGTGCTTTTGTTATAGATAAGGAAAAATAGTAAACAATCTTCCTTTCTTTGTGAGGATTAGGATTCCATGAGGTTTTAAGGAATAAACAAATAGAATTTAATTTTAAAAATCTATTTGTCATCCATATAATTTTAGCATTTATTAATGACAAATTTGTAGACGTATTTAAGAAGAAACACAAAGCCAAGGTAAAGAGAAAAAACCCAAGAGGTCAGAGCTAAGAGCTTTACCCGCTTGCCGCTGGCTAGCCTCTTTCGCCGAAGCAACCTCTCCGAGAAAAAGGGGGGTATTTCCTGTGGGTTGTCTTTAAATAGAATTCTGTTCTGCCTTCTCATTGGTTGTAAACCCAACCACCTGACTGCCTCGTCACTACTTGTTCGCCAGACTCTGGCTATGGCTTGCTAATAGCTCTGACCCCTAGGCAACTTTATTTATTAACATACAACATTTTGGTACAAAAGAAAATATCACCATACAAATTTGAATAAAAGATTAATGTGCCTGCTAATTTTTATGTAAAGAATTACATAAATTACACAGCTGGAGAGATGGCTCATGGTTAAGAGTACCTGCTGTTCTTCCAGAGGACCCAGGTTGGGTTCCCAGGATCCACATTGTGTCTCACAACCCTCTGTAAGTTCAGTTCAGTTTCAGAGGATCCAACATTCTCTTTTGGTCTCTGTGAGAAAAAAGCACACATAATACACAGACATACATACATGCAGGTGAAACAACCAGACATGTAAAATAAAAATAACTAAGTAATTCATGAATAGACAGAACTGGGCTCAATGGTAATATCAGTTGTCTGCCAGATGACACTGGTCTGGCTGTTCTTTTTCAGATTCCTAAATTTATTATAAACTTATTGAATTTTGTAATATAATCATGGGTTTATTATGCTTTATATGTGTCTATGTTTTATAAGCTCTTATGAATGCTTCCTGCTCAGTTTAAATGAAAGCAAGTCTGCTATGGCTTGTCTAGAGACCAGGAACAGGGATAAGATCAACACTAACCTCCAAGCCCAAGGATAACATTGTTTTTGTTTATTTGTTTGTTTGTTTGTTTTAATTACAAACTGAATAACCAATGACTTAAGTTTCTTGCTAGCTAGCTCTATCATCTTAAATCAACCCATTTCTATTCATCTATGTTTTGCAACATGGCTGTGGCATTACCAGTCTGTTGGCATGTTGCTCCTTGGGCAGTGGGCTGGCATCTCTCCCACCTCTGCCTTTCTTCTTCCTGTCTCTATCTTGGATTTTCTGCCTAGCTATAACCTGAGTTGCCATAGGCCAGAGCAGCTTCTTCATCGTTGTTTTTTTTTTAATCGGTGCTACCAGGAGCAGACGTGTCTCACTGTCCACAAAGTCTGTTTTTAAAACATTTTTTTTCATTGTTATTTTTTAAATTTTTTTAGGAGTCTGCTTGCATTTCTTTTTTTCATTTTTATTTATTTAATTAATTTATTTATTTATTTATTTATTTATTTTTCTATTATCAGCTTGATACAGTACAAATTCTTATCCTAATAGTGAAATGTTTCATTGAGGCTTGCCCAGTAATTAAGTAATCTCAAATGGATGAAAGACATTTAAAGAAATGCTCAACATCCTTAATCATCAGAGAAATGCAAATCAAAAGGACTCTGAGATACCACCTTACATCTGTCAGAATGGCTATGATCAAAAACACTAATGACAGTCTGTGTTGGAGAGGATATGGATCAAAGGGAACACTCCTCCACTGTTGGTGGGAATGCAAACTTGTACAGCCACTGTGGAAATCAGTATGGCAGTTTCTCAGAAAATTGGGAATCGATCTACCTCAAGATCCAGCCGTACCACTGTTGGGCATATACCCAAGGAATGTTCAATTATACCACAAAGAGACATGCTCAACTATGTTCATAGCAACACTATTCATAATAGCCAGAACCTGGAAACAACCTAGATGCCTGTCAACTGAAGAATGGATTAAGAAAATGTGGTACATATACACAATGGAGTAATACTCAGCAGAGAAAAACAATGACAGCATGAAATTTGCAGGCAAATAGATGGAACTAGAAAATATCATCCTGAGTGAGGTAACCAAACCCAGAAGGACAAACATGGTATGCACTCACTCATAAGTGGATACTAGATATAAAGCAAAGAACAATCAGACTGCAACCCACAGAACCAGGGAGGCTAGATAGCAGGGGGGACCCTAGGATGACTGTGGCTTATAGTAAGTCTTGGTTTTACTCAATTACTGGGCAAGCCTCAATGAAACATTTCACTATTAGGATAAGAATTTATACTTTATCAAGCTAATAATAGAAAAAAACCATTGTTTATCTTTTATAAACTATTCAACAAACCACCTTAGCTTCTTCAACAAGGTGGTGTTTGCAGTTGAGCAGCTATTATTTAAGTGGCTGTACATTGATGTCATTTTTGATGAAGAGCTATGAATACAATTGTCATTGTTTAAAAATCAGCTCAGGGAAAGCAGAGCACATGTTCTACAGTGCATAGCTCAAGAGGACAAAGGGGTGGCCTGAATAATTACAGTCTGTTCTATGGAGATTCATAGGAAACATTTGCTTTGAAAAATAATACATCTCTGTAATAAACTCATCATACTTAATATTATTCTTTCCTTATCTTCCCATTCTTTTCCTTCTACCTCCACCCTATACTTTCCAAAATATCTGATCAACTTTCTGGGTCAATTGCTTGTTCTATTAGTAAGTATTGGCTTCAACTGATAAAAACAAAACAAGCAAACAAACAAACAAACAAAAAATACCCAACAAACCATAAATCAGAAACAGCAGATTTAAAAAAAAAAATCACTTTGTTCTAAAATATGATAGAAAATCCAGAGAGCCTCCTCGCAATATAATTGATGGCAGCTTTTTTGCTTAAAGCAAACATTGAGCAAACACATCCAGACTTACAATTTTTTAAAATGATTGTGAGGCCTTAATCCAGGCAATACATAAGGTATTAGTAACTGTTGTGAAATAAGAACATTGTGGCTTGCACACTAAAGACTAATAGAAACTAATCAACTTTAAAAAAGGAAAAATGTATTGCACCCCAAAATTGACTAAGTGGACAAATTTTATTCTTTTATTTGTTTCCTCAATTGATAATTTTGAAAGCTTTAAATCTCACTTCCAAGTGCAATCAGAGAGCATAGAAACATAAAGTCATACTGTGCAAACTCACAGGTTCAAGCCCAGCCAGTGAAACATAAGAAAACATCTCAGATAAATATACATCTGATTTTCAGTTAAAATTGAATTTTTGTGTTTAAACTTCATAGAGTTACACCTGAAATTCAACATAGATATTTTCATCATTTAACCACTGCTCAGCAATTGCTTATTTTACTAATAACATGATATTCAAGAAATTGCTGTTGGTCTGATATATTTTAAAATATTTATTTGGAAGTTGATTAGAGAAAAACAAGATTGTATACACATAGAAGTGTTGAATGTGTGTAAGTTCTGTGTCTGAGGATTACTTATATGTATGTGTGTATGTATGTATGTATGTATGTATGTATGTATGTATATATGTATGTATATATGTATGCATCTGAGGATTATATACAAAGCATAAGAAATTATCCTCTGGCAAGAATTAAATAAATTGTCTCCATATATGAGTGTTTTAGTGCTCATAACAATGTGAAGCCAGACTTGTCAGTGGGGCTCATTTTTCACTTGAATCTCTGCCATTGATATTCAATTTAAACTTTTTATAACCAAAATATACTTTATTGAACTTGAAAGTAATTTTAGTGAGACACATTCATTGAATATTTCCTATTGAATTGAGAATTAGCATGCAGCACTTAGATCTTGGTCACATATAAATCAGGAAATACAACCAGTCAACATTGCTGTTCTTGAGAGATTTCATGTCAACTGTGCTCTTTCCTGCCAAACTAGTTTGTGTGGATTAGAATTCTGTGCAGTGTAGTGTTCCTGATTGCTCTCTTTGACATACTCAGAACATTACACTCCACTGAATTCTTTTCCTATGGGTTTAAATAAAGTAATGACAGACACATGTAAATACTAACAACCAGACTGTTCTGAAAATTAAAAGCAAACAGCTAAAGAAAAGGATCAGTGAAAGCAGGTTCATCACACGTCGTGCAAACATAAACGCTTTGCATGTGTCTTCAGTTCATCATTTCACTGGCAGCTGAAAAACTCTGGTCTTCTGCTCCAGAAGAAAGTGAAAATTCTAGAAGATGAAGGGTCTTCTCTTCGCTATTTTGGTCTGTTTGGTGTCTGCCATCGAGGAACCCTTACAGGTACAAGGATGGGCTTTCAGGGGATTATGCAGGGATAAAAGTGGCTGTGGTGAATTTGCTCCTTTTTAACCTGACAATCAAGTGATTCTATGAAAATATTGGTGATTTCATCTTTTGTACTGTAATATAGTCCCATGTCTTAAAAACTTATTTGTTTTAGTTTTAAGTTTACAATGACCTCATTTGAGCTTCCTATATTGCCTAATTGCATTTTCATTGGGTAAAGGGGGTAAAAAAAATCACTTTTTAAAAAATGCCATGTTTTTTTCTTAATTTCATACACACTTTAACATAATTAACCATATGTTCACAATTGAAGCTTAATATATGATTGTATAAAGTATTTCACTGTTTTAAAAGAATTCAGGGATGAATTTTGATAAACATAATAGAAAAGTTTAATCAATCTAATACCTGCATGACAAACTCATTGTGTGTCATGTATTTGAGGTATTTCTCTACGTGTTCGAGATGTCCTACAACAGATAATGTATGAGATAATATTGATATGAATTATATTCCTATTATGTTTCCAATAATGAGTTATTTTCTTGAAGTTTGAGTGTGTATGTATGTGTCTCTCTCTGTGTGTGTCCACACTGTGGTTCACAAATGTTACAACAAAGGAGTAGAAATCAGAGGTAAAAGTACCCGACAGGCACAATTTTAACTCCTTCTTCTTTGGATAACAGTGATTTCTCAGTGGAAAATCGTTCCCGAGTGCCTTGGCATATGAAGATGTTTTATCATCCAAATATGCATTGGATGCATTTACACATGGTTTTTATTATGTTTTCCTTTAGATTATTTATGTGCATTAAAGCTGCTTTGTAATATGAACCTACAATCTATATTTTACACTAAAATTTTTACTCTATATTTTCCTCAATCATATTTAGTATTATATAAAACTATTACCTTTATTTAGTAAATATATATAGGTTTTCAAATAATATGTCGGGAATTTTTTAATGAAGGAACAAAAATTCACAATAATGCTGTTATCACAATACATATGTGATACATTTTTATATATATCATATTTTATATATCACTATATAGAATCTATATATATATCACTATATAGAATACTGTTCTGTTTCTTTAGTTGAAAAATCTATAATTTAGTTTTTCGAAACATTGTTCTACTTAAAATTTTTACTAAATTCATTTTGTCATTTTACGTATGTGTGTTTGCTCTGCATGTTGCGTTATGTATAAGCTGCACTCACAAAGGCCATATGATATCCTCAGAAATGAAGTTACAGGAGAGTGTGTGCTAATATATGGTTCTGTGACTCAAACCCAGATCCTCTGACTGGTGAATCTAATTCCTATTAATGTTTAGTTTTCAGGGAATTTTACTACCATCTACCTAGCATCCCAAACGGTGAGTGTGACTCAAGAAAACAGTCAGTACAGGATGTTGATGCGTGAAGTCAAGTTTTTTAAGAATTACACACTCATGAGCATGACATTCTATGTCAGGTAAGAAACTTTAACTCATGTAGAAAAAACTGTTTGTTGAAAGGGGACTCAAAACATCAATATATTTCTGCAATGGGAAGACAATATGAATCAAATAACAATTCAAGGAGAGCTGGAGTTGAGAGTCACTGTGTCAAAATATATTAAACTTTAGCACTCAGCTCTTCATATTTTAATTTTTTCTATGAAAATGGTAAAAATTGTGAATAAAACTGATGTTTACTGAAAGTAAAATATTGATAAATGTGAATATAAGTAAAGGAAAATCTGAGATAGTAAATATCAAAAAAGCAGTGTTTATAAACTCACCATGAAAAATGCTCCTCCTCTTGAAATCCATCCTGATAATTGGACACCCACCATTGTATTAATGAGGTCACTGACATGGCTTTTGTGACTGGGAAATCCTATAGATTACGAGTTTGACGCCCATTTTCTTCCACACATCTTATTGTGCAGTGAAATTCAATCTACACATGAATTGAATCACCAATCAAAAACACTATTAATGAAAATACTTACAAACCATGTAATGTATTGCAAGGGGCACAATATCTAACCTCTCTCACTTTCAGCAAGATCATTCTTGAGACATAAACACACACAGATAATAAATATTAATAATGAGTGGTTCTTATTTATGATATTGTGTTTAGGAGAAATGGGAAGTGCCAACTACACACAGTTTGGGCAGACAAATCTCCATTTAAGTTGTGTCTTACAGTATGTGAGTATCTCTGGCTGAGAACTGGTGGTGTTATTTAAAGTTTCTGTAACCCATCTGACCTTTATCAGGAGCATCTTTAGCACATAACTCGTCCATTGTGTCTCATATTACAGCATATTTCAACAATCTAAAATGCATAAAAAATACTGGGACTGGGTTCATCATCGGGACCTGGGTGTTGCGTGATGCCCATCATCATTTCCCCCAAATCTACTATTACCCTGAGCTCCAGGGGGGCATAACCAGACGTGAGTAAAATCTCCACTACCTGCCTTCCATGACCATGAAGAAAAAATGCATATATGAATCATGCTATATGGTACCAAAACTAATTAACAAACAAAAAATAATTAAATATAGGCTTTTCTAAAGTTGGTCAAGTACAGACATATACATGATTTATTTTTATTTTATGTTAGAACTTATTGGAAAGTTTCCCTGACTCAATAATTTAATGCAAGAATAGCAATATATTTTGTAGTGTCATAGTATCAATACTGGGTTTATTATGAAAGAATTGTTTGACAATGTTGCTTTAGAAATAATACAATTAAAAATAAATATTAGATATATACAAGTAACCTTATATGGGCTTAAAGAGTTATATTCATGAATAAATATATATATTACATTCCTCTTATTACTTATTATTATTTACATAATATAATGTGTAATATAATACATAATTTATATACAATATATAATAATATAATGAATACAAGCATGCAGTGATAATGATTTAAAAGGGCATGTAATTGAAGGAGATTGTACAGGGGCATACCCTATGTTTATAAGGAGAAAAAGGAAGTGACAAAATGATGTAATAATATTGAAATCTCAAAATAAACAATAAATAGGAGGATCTACATCATGTTCTCATGAAGAAAAAAATTATTTCTTTCCAGGCCCAAGTAAATTTTTTGTTTTGATACATTTTGTCTCAAACACCACCATCCTATTCAAGCCCACTTTATTAATGATTTTGGGAACCGGCAGAGGCTGACCGCAGCATTAGGTATGTAAATCTGATATAGGACAAAAAGGTTTTGGTTTTTTCTTTGTTAATTGCAACATAACTGTGTTCCTGCATTTTGTTGCATGATGTACTGCTGTGGGAAGTTGTTCACTCATGTGTTTTCAAACGTAATTCCATTTGAGTGAAATTTGAGTTGAAATGTACAGGATGACAATTTTAACAATAATTTTATTAGTCTTGATTTTTAAATCAGCATCTTAGATATAGTGAGATGGAAATTATTTATTTATCTGCAGGAAGAATGTTTGACCTGACTTCAGAATAATGTAACTGACAGGCATCATCATTAAGGACGGTGGGATGAGATAGCAGGATTTCCCAACTGATGACAATTTGATGAATTCAGACACTTATGTGATTATAAGGAACATCTCTTCTGACTTTTTCCTCCATGAAATTCAGCAACAGGAACAAATATGACTGAAGAAATGTGGAAACGCTATGTGAACCTGACGCGTTACTACGAAATCCCTATTGCAAATATTAAAAATGTCTATGAAGAAGGTAAGTCAGTTTCTGTAAACTGGCCTGAAATTAGAGCAAATCACAAAGAGTCTTGTTTTCACCTCAGCAATGTAAAATCATTACAGAAAATATGAAAGAAATCCAATTATATTTTTAACTTTTCTTCTTTTCTGTTACACCTCACAGATACATGCCCTAAATTGGAGCGTTGATCCTGTGAGTAGAAACAAGCTTCTTGATCATTGGAATAAAACATTTAGGTTGATTCAATCAAGTAAACACAAAGTATTCATTGTTCTTACTTTGGAACTTCTGCACACCCTTCTGTTATTAGAAAAAATTACTGGCTTCACGTGTGATTAAATGCATTGATTTCAAATATTGCAAAAGTGTTTTCAATAAAGTACCTAATGTGCTTCATATGGTGGATTCTACCAGGAGTTAAAACAGTGGCTCATCACCCCATTATTAATGGAAATATTGAAACCTAGCAGCTAGAAATTTATAAAGCTCCTAGGGATATCAGTGACTGCATTTTTTTTCTGTGTGTGTTTTTTTTTTTCAGAAAATTTTCAAAAATATCTTAAAGAAACACATAGTGTACAGTGTCCCCAGGATGATGGATTCTCATATGTAGATGTCTGAACTGGCTTTATTACAAATCATGGTAGAAATTTCACAGAAAGCAATCAAGTATATACATGAATATATACATATATACGCATGCAGCAGTAATAATAGAAAACATTGTTTTTATTAAACTTAATGGTAAAATTGTTTCACAATGTGCTCATGAATATGCACATACGTAAATGCATGTTGCATCAATTAACTGAAAAAGAGCAGAGGGGACATATAGGAGGACTTTGTGGGAGGAAAAATGATATAAGTATATTTTAATATAAAAATAAAAGAAATAAAAATCAGTTGTCACCACTCACAATAAAAGGCTTGAAACATCACCTGTTATCATCCCTTCCAGTACTAGATAGAGAAGGATGAAGACTGTGCTTGTAAGCAGCCACAGCTGAAAGGTCAACTGTTAGTCAGGTGCAGGAAGACCCTGTCTCAAGAATAGTGTGTTGGGTGATGAATAAAAATTATTATTTTACACACTTGAATGCTTGGATACATATATATTTGTACAAGCAACAGGCATGGTTTAATGCACACACATATAGGAGTCAGGATGCTGTCACTATACACATGATGCTGCTTATGGAAGAGGCATGCCCAACGCTGTGAGAAAATTCTGAGAATTTCATCAATTGTTTAAAATAGTTCATTTTAAGTAGGGTTTTTTTTCATAGACTATATTATGGATATCGTTTCCCATCCCCCTACTACTCCCAGAGCCTCCCTACCTCCCCAGTCACCCAAATCCACAAGTTCTTTGTTTTTTCTTATTAGAATACAAATGAATGTTTTATTAAAGACATAAAAAAACCTCAAGCACCAGAGTATTCTCTGGATGTGAGTTGTTATAAGACACACAGGATTTTTGTTTAGG
>CABHPR010103602.1:0-13210 GCA_902168415.1 Peromyscus melanophrys | reverse complement strand
GTGTGTGTGTGTGTGTGTGTGTGTGTGTGTGTGTGTGTGTACACCCCAACACATATGGAGGTCAAAGGACAATTCAGGATGCCAACCCTTGTCATCGACCTTGTTTTTCTGACAATATCTCTCTTGCTGTGCACTTCAGCATGTTCCAGGCTAGCCTATGAGCTTCTGGAAATCTTGCCCCTGCCTGCTGTCTCCCTGAAAGAGTGTACAAGCTACTGCTTCTGACTTATGTGGGTTCTGGGGAGTTGAACTCACGTGGTCACTACTCACGAAGCTATCTCCTCAGCACCCTAACATGTTTCATTTCTAATTCTCACCCTAGAGGAACTTTCAAAAAATTCTATGTGAGTATTTCATTTGAATTTCTAAAAACAGAAGTTTTTCTTTATTTTCTATCCTGAGATCAACTTGGAGGACAATAACTAATGAGTTTAATCTGAAGCCTTCTAGTAGTCAACAAAAATGTCTGTAGAGATAAATGACCTTGGATATATCTTGGACTCTGGAAGCAGCAGTGAGTACTCTAAGAGGGGAGAGATTCTCATATTTTTATTGCTGCCTGAATGCTTGTGTTGTTCCTGATGGCTTTGGCTGTTTGGGGGAATGTTGCTCTTTACCTTAGGTGTAAGGCAGGCTGAAAGTCAAAGGCTCTCATTGATAGATAAACGTACTTCTGAAGAAGTTTGAAATATACGGGGAGCTTCCTGTTGTATAATATTATTTTAACAGAGCAAAGATGTGTTACATTTGTTTATGCTGCAGAACATTACTTTAACTATGTGAAGATGTGTTACATTTGTTTATGCTGCATTTGTTTAATTATATAAAGATGTGTTGCTGTTTCACCTTGCCTGCCTAAGGTACCTGATTGGTCTAATAAAAAGCTAAATGACCAATAGCTACGCAGAAGAGGGATAGGCAGGGCTGGTGGGCAGAGAGAATAAATAGGAGAGAACAAGAGAAAGAGAAGAGAGTGAGGGAAAAAGAGAGGGACATGCCCTGGGCCAGAAGCCAGGCAGCTGCCAGCCAGACATGGAGACAGCAGGAAAGTAAGAGATACAGAAAGAAAGAAAGGTAAAAAGCCCTCAGGCAAAACATAGAGAAACAGATTAAAATAAGAGCTAAGCTAAGGCCAAACATTGAAAACTAATAGGAAGTCTCTATGTCATGATTTGAGAACTGGTTGGTGGCCCAAAAGGAAAAGCTTCCCATACCCCTCTCTGTCCTACATATCTCACAGTAGAGTCCCCAATACAAAACTGCATCCCTGCTGCAGTGGCCAAGCCTGTGAAGCTCAGAATGCAGTGATACAGATGTAGTTTTGATGTTGAATGTCCCCAAGGGCCCTTGCATTTCAGGCTAGCTCCCCAATGTGGTGTTGTCAGGAGGTGAGGGAACCTTTGAGAGGAGAGGCATTATGGGAAGTTTTTAGGTCATTTGAAGTATGCCCTCAAAGGGGATTGTGGCACTACCTACCTACTTCCTCACTGTCTTTTACTTCCAGGTTATAAGCTGAGGCCTTTTCCTCTATTGTGTATTCTGCAATGACATTGTGTTGACATGGGCCTCAAGCAACAGGACCAGTGTGGTTTTTCATTCATTTTGAATTTCCATTCAAAAGAAAACGGTCCCTATAGGCTCAGAGTGAGCAGCACTGTTAGGAGGTGTGGCCTTATTGGAGGAAGTGTGCCACTAGAGGTGGGCTTTGAGGTAACAGAAGCCCAAGCTAGGCCCAGTTGGCTCATTCTCTCTTCCTGCTGCCTGCTGATCCAGATGTAGAACTCTCAGCTACCTCTCCAGCACCACATCTGCTTGCACACAGCCATGCTTCCCACCATGATGATAATGGACTAAACCTCTGAACTGTAAGCCAGCCCCAATTAAATGGTTTCCTTTATAAGAGTTGCCATGGTCACGGTGTCTCTTCATGGCAATAGGACATTGACTAGGACAACCAGTCAATCATAGACACGGAGAAAACCTTGAGACAAAAGCACTCTTTTCTCTTTATAGTGACATTTTTTTGAGGTGTTTTATTATAGGGGAAGAATGGGTTTGTTTCAGTTTATAGTTCCAGGTAATGGTCTATCACGGAGGAAGTCAGGGCAGGAACTCAAAGCAGGAACCTGCCACAGAAGAAACCATGGAGAAATGCTGCTTACTGACCTGTTCCCTCGAGCTCATGCTCAACCAGCTTTCTTACACAACTTGGGACCACATGCGTTGGCCAAGGGTAGTACTGTCCACAGTGGGATGACCCTCACACATCAATCAACAATCAAGGCTATTCCTCACAGAAATAGCCACAGGCCAATCTGATCCGGCAGCCCCTCAGTTGAGACCCCCTCTTCCAAGGTGACTCTTGGTTGTGTCAGGTTGACAATAAAGCCAATCATGACAATGCCCCTTTGTCGGGCAAACCCCTCTGAATCTCTGAAAGATATAGCAGGGAGAGTAAGTCCTGGGGTTGAACGTTTGTAACACACCCTATAATCCTCCTTTGAAGCATTTTCAGAGTAGTAATTACATGGTTATTCGTGCAATTATTTGTTTAATGCATGTCTACTTCACTAGGCTGTGCATTCAAGGACCAAGGTTGTGTAAATTGGAGGGGGGAAGTGATGGCGGAGAGTGCAGAAAGGAAGTTGTGTATTTCCCTGGCACTGGGGAAGGTGAGTTACACCCTGTCAGACGCATTCGGGGGATCTGTCAGGTAAGGAGACAGTTGCACACAGACCCCAACTGAAGCCTGTTGGCTCTGATGGCTTTAGCTAAACCTGCCATGGCCTGGGATGTCTGAAATGATAGTTCTGTCAAAAAGTTGACAGAAAGAGGGGGAGAAGGACACCAGTGATAGCCATGGGTCTCTCTAAGTCAAAGCCCAGAATGAAGGGACTTCCCTGGGTAGAGGTTCATCTCAAAATGACTCTTAGTCAGAGTGGAATTGTGACATGGAGAATCCAAAAGCCTCCAGGGGGACCTAGAGTGTTACTCCTGGAAATATTTCCCTCCCCTTTTTTGGTGGTAAAATACATACAACAGAGAGTTTCCAATGTCATTATCTTTAAGAGTTTTTTAGAGGTAATACATGTATTTAAAATGTGATACAACCATTGCAGCTTTAGGGAATCAGTTTTCTCCTTCTACAGTGGGTTCTGTGGATTGAACTCAGGTCCTCAGGTTGGGCAACAGGAGCTTTTTCCCACTGAGACATCTCACCAGCCCTTGCCTCCAATATTTCTGATGTGCTATTTCTCTCTTATAGATTTCAAGATTCTTTCTTTGTATCATGTATTCTCAATCTGCTTATATTTATTTCAGCATTAGTTTGGGAAAGACAAATTCTTCTGAAAATTATATAAGCATGACACTGGAGAAGTTATTGATCCCAAGACAGTAGCCAGGAAATGAAGGGGCATCTGAATAATTTGGGAAGAAATAGTAAGGAGTTTTAAGTGTCAATTTCAGGATCAAGATGCCTGGGTTTAATGTCTTTTCATACCACTTAATGCTGGTTTGGATGAGCACCTTTGACCTTTGACCTATTTCTGCATCTGTAAGATGGTTCTAATAATGGCACCTATGGAAGTACATTGAAGGGTTGTGAGGGCTAAGTAAGACAACATGCGTTAATTAGAGTAATCTGATGGATCACTAGATATCACTCAGTGAATGGTTTAATATAGCTGACAGAAGTTATTATAATGAAAAAAAAATGACAGTCGGGCCTTTTAATCCTCAGTATAGCTGAATATCTATACACAGACACAGTCACACACACACACACACACACACACACACACACACACACACACACACACACATATATATATACTGAGGTTGCCCTCTGACTTCCACACACATGCAGATGTTTAAAAAAATATATATGTGTTCATATTTGTTTGTGATCTAACAAAGCTTGCCTGAAAATCAGAGTTTGGAGCTAAGCCACTAGTTAGCCATAGAGGCCAGGCAGTGGTGGCTCACATCTTTAATCCCAACACTAGGGAGGTTGAGACAGGAAGTGATATGGCTGGGTAGAGAAAAGGATTATAAAGTAGTAAGAAGCAGGTACTCAGTCCTTTGACTGAGGAACTGGTGAGGTGAAAGGGGGCTGTGGCTTGTTCCTTTGTCTCTCTGATTTTTCAGCATTTACCCTGATATCTGGCTCCAGGTTTTTATATTTATTTATTTATTTATTTATTTATTTATTTATTTATTTATTTATTTATTTTTGGTTTTTTGAGCCAGCGTTTCTCTGTGTACTTTTGGTGCCTGTCCTAGAACTCACTCTATAGACCAGGCTGGCCTCAAACTCACAGAGATCCGCCTGGCTCTGCCTCCCGAGTGCTGGGATTAAAGGCGTGTGCCACCACTGCCTGGCTCAGGTTTTTATTAAGACCAATTAGGATTCATACTATTGATATACACATACAGATGTTTAAAGGAATATATATATATATGTATATGTATATATACACGTATATATGTATGCATACATGTGTGTGGAAGTCAGAGGTCAACCTCAGTGTCACCTTTCACCCTGTTTATGCCAGGGTTTCTGTTATTTGCTGTGGTGGGCACCAGACTAGCTGGTCTGTGAGTTTCCAGGAATCTCCTGTGTCCACTTTCCCTCTCACATTCAGAGCCCTGGGATTTCAGGTGTTCACTGCCTCGTCTGGTAATAAAACCCGTGTGATTGTGCAGAGCGCTCTACCCACTCAGCCATCTCCCGGGCTCCAAAGCATCCTCTTTACTTCCTAACAAATTCTGGACAGGAACCTAGAGCTGAGAGCTGGAGCATGAACAGCCACTTGTGGATGATCCTCTGATTAAGCTGTGGGTCTCTAAGGGAAATGTTTTATCTTGTAGGATGAGATAAGGATGAAAATACTTAGATTTTAAGCGTAATGAGGAACTTGAGCATCAGTCCAGGGTCTTGATGATGGAGGCAAGCTGGAAAGAGAAGAATCCAAGATGTCAGTTAAAGGAAGTACAAAATGAAGCCTCAAAACTGTTAAGAATTGCTAAAAACAATGCAAGATCATATCAAATTGACTTTAAGACCTATTTTCTACGTGTGCCATCATCAGTTTGGCCTTTTCCATGAGATGTCCTGTGACTGTCTGTTGAGAAAACACACGTAATCTCAGCATTTTTCCAGCATCTGAAATCCAGCCTGAGCTTGTGCTTTAGAGATGGCTGAGTCCTTCTGCCGGTATTTGGCAGTCACTGTTGGATGAGGCAATCCTCCCTGGGCCCTGAGTGTGCTTGTACATTCTGGCTGGAATTTTCCAGAATGCAATGCTTTGGCCATTCTTTCCTGGGTCATTGCTCAAAGTCGTGTTTCCAATGAGCAACCATGAAAAATGAAGTCATGACTTTCTTTGGAACCCAGTGTGGATTAGCTATAGAGAAGGCAGGTCCCCCACACTCCCTGTCTCTTAACCACATTGTGTGCTGTGCAGCACTGACCTGGGGGGCTTCGAGTTGCTCCCATAGGAATTGGGGGGCGGGGAGATAAAGGCAACCAACATAAACATTAGCTCATTCTGTTTGCTGAACCATGAATAAAAACTTTTTCTGTGGTCTAGAATCGTATGTCTTTTGTCAGCACCCATGAAACAGTATAAAGTTATCTTGTTAGCTTCTAAGTGGGACAAGGGCTCCAGACACTAACATAACCATTGATTGCTGTAGGGAACATATCTCTTTAGGATAAAGAAAAAGAGAGATAATGAAGAACATAGTTGAACATGTTACATCTTTGGGGGATATTGAGAGACCCAATACCTATCCAGGTATGGGCAACTGAACTCTATGATTCTGGAGGAGGGTATTAGAAATCTGTGGTGAAGCTCCTACCCCTTAGGTGAAATAAAGCATTGATTCATGGAGAAGCTGAAGATAAACTTATATTTGCAAGAAAAAGTTTCTTTTCTGTGAGGATTTCCTATTGAGGGGCAAATGAGATTAGAATCTTGGACTGTTCATAGAGACTCAGAAGTTTAGGTATGAGGGCCAGATATTGGCATGGTGGAAATCTGTAGTAGTCTATTTTCTGTTGCGACAACAAAACAGCTGAGGCTGGATGGTGTGGAGAGGAAAGGAGTTTATCTGATTCGTAGTTTTGTTCAGTGTCTGGTGAGGGACCCTCTAGCTTTATTGTAACACATCGACCACAGCATGGTAATGACATCACAGTGGGAGCCTGTGTGGAAAGGAACGAGCCATCAAATGGTAAAGCAGGGTATGAGGAATTCAGAGCTAGGCTTGCTATTTTTACAGTACTTTGCTCTCACAGAAACCAGCTAGGATCCTCAATTAGTTGTATTATTCTCTTCTGAGGGTGGCATTCCAGTATGCGGGAGGGAACCTCTCAACAGTGACATACCACAGTCTCAGCACATGATTGGGAGACAAATTCATCCTAACCACAGTGGACCAGTTTTATGACTTAATGAAAGAAAGGTCCCAGTAGGTACAATGGATTCTTCAAGGTAATACTTTTACTAATTCTTTGAGAATTTCATATGTAGTATTTTCTTCTAATCCAATTTTCTTTGTAATTTATAAAATTAAAATATAATTACATAATTTCCCCCTTTTCTTCAACCCCCACCCCCACCCCATATCCAGTGAATTTTAAAAGTTGGGATGGAGGTTGTTTGTGAGCTTGCCAAACACAGTTACTCTCCATTTTTGCTGACTTGCTGGTTTTAAACTAGGAAATACAGGGATTTTTGTTTTGCTTTTTGTTTCATTTTGAGACAAAACATTGCCACGGAACCCCTGATGGCCATGAACTCTTTACTCTCCTGCCTCTGCCTCTCAAGTGCTGAAATTACACGTGTGTGCCACTGTGTCTGGCTAGAGCCATTCCTAAAACCAACAGTGTCAGATAGCTGGAGGCATATGCAAGTTCTATCATTGACTTCCTTCCTGTTGCTCTTCACGTCATGATCATTCTTCTTGACTAACTGCTTGGAGGGGTCTGACTTGACAAACTATGGATAATGGTGACAACTAAGCTCTGTGTTTGGGGGAAAATGCAAAAATGGAGTATTTATTGGGCCTGTTGCTTTCCTGTTGAGGAAATAATGACCCACAAACTCATTACATACTTGTACCATTGAGTCTAAGTGCTTGTGCTGGTGTGGGCTGAAGTGGGTGGTTCAGAGTGGTGAATTTGGTCAATGGTGTCTTAGGGCTTAGGCCATGGCATGCAGTGATCCAAAGTGGGGGTGTTTGGCCCCTCCTGTAGGCATGGAATTTAATGGAGACTCTGGCTTGTCTCTTTGAGCCTCAGCAGGTGGATTCAGTGTAGCTTTAAACACATATGCATCTGTCTACTCAGGTCCAAACTCAACATTGGCCTGCTTGTCCATAGGCCCATGTAGCCTGGCTTACTCTTTCTGGGAGATGGAAGTCATAATTTCATATGGAAGATACAATAATCACTTTTGGCTTAGCTAGTTATAGAGATAATGCCTTGTTAATTCATCGGCCATGTTTTTTTAAAATTTAAGTCATGGAAAAAAATAGATCACACATCACTGGTTTATTCATTTTGAGGATTGGTTTGTAGTGGAATTGATGAAAAAAATTAAATCAGCAATGCAAATATTTGGCTTGGGCAGAACATGAGGCTATAATCCTTTCTTCTATAAACATATGAATATTCCCTCCAGGCCTGGATCCTCCGTTGGTGTCTGATGTAGAGACAAAGGAATGTCTCCCTGTGTTTAGTGATGAGCAGATGAGTGACGGAGAACAGCGTGGGTGACGCCACCTGCTGACTGGTTTGCATCTCAAGTTTGTTGACAGAACATCACAGAGGGAAATTGGAAGAAGATTCTCAAGTGCCTCATGAAAGGGCATCTTACAGTTTCCTTTCCCTGCGAGAGGAGTCATTCATAAATCCTTCCATTTCTAACGCAGACACTTGTCATGCTCAGAACTCAGTTTCATTTGGTGTAATCTTAATGGGACTTCAGCAGTCGCTGCAATAGAGAAGAAGATCTGGTCCAATATAGGAAGCATTAATATTGCAGGAATTATTCTTAGCTTGAGAGAATTTGATTTATTTAAGAAGTGGTTTTTTATATGTGATTCAACCCATAACAGGGGTAAAGATAGAAGTTCCTCTGTGAAGTTTTCAAACGTTTTACATAGCATTAAACATCATATTTCAGACTATAATAGCTTTACCTGTAGCATAAACACCCTAGAATTATGCTGTGATACTATTTGATGTTGAGTGGAATTCAGTAGAAGGTGGACTATAATAGATTTAATTTAAATAAAAATGGTTACTCAGGTCCAGCTAGATTTTTATCATGTAATAGACTCAACAGAAATGCTGTCTTAGACTTTGGGATCTATGGATTGTGTATTAGAACAATCCTTTTCTAATTATGGCATCTATTCCCGAGTTTGGGATCATCTAAAATAAGAACTAGTGTTCTGGCAGCTTCGGGGGATGGCTCAGTTGGGAAGGTGCTTCTGGGCAAGCATGAGAACCTGAGTTCGGCCCCCAGCTTCCACACTTGGTGGCATTCAGCTGGTTGCTGGTCCTATTCAGATGGTCCAGGACACCTTCACTTACATGTCCTGATGTTTAATTTTGATTGTCAGCTTGACTGGATTGAGAAATTCCTGTAAGATTGACAAGGCACACCTCTGGTGGGTCTGTGATGGCATTTCCTGACCCAGAGACGTTTGGATCAGGAAATGTCTGAACTAATGAGACGCAAGTAGGAGAATATAATACGTGACAGTAACTTGAACCTTAAAAGGTCTTATAAAAAAACAAAAAACAAAGAGCAAATCTGGAGCCAGATATTGGGGTAAATTCTGAAAGATCACAGAAACAGAACAAGCCACAGCCAACCTTGCCTCGCCAACTCCTCAGCTAATCTTGTTTCCTCAGACTAAAAGCCTCTGAGTCCTCACCGGAATGGATCTCAGCTGAACTGCTGCTTAGCTCCTGTCTCCTCACACCTTATATACCATTCTCCACCCAGCCATGTCACTTCCTGGGATTAAAGGCGTGTGTGCTTTCCAAGCAAAGACATGAGATCTCAAGTGCTGGGATTAAAGGTGTGTGCCACCACTACCTGACTCTGTTCCCAGTGTGGCCTTGAACTCACAGAGATCTAGATGGATTTCTGCCTCCCAAGTGATAGGATTAAGGGTGTGTTCTATCACTGTCTGGCCTCTATGTCTAATCTAGTGGCTGGCTCTGTCCTCCGATCCCCAGGCAAGTTTAATAGGGTACACAATATATTGGGGTACACAATATAACACCACACGTGACCTTGTCTATCTGGTTTCTTTCATCTGCCCCACTGTTTTAAAGACTCATCTGTGTGTGCTGTTTTATTAGTTCATTAGTAGTTTGGGCTCCTAAACTTAGATCTATGATCCATTTGAAAGGGGGTGTGTGTGTGTGTGTGTGTGTGTGTGTGTGTGTGTGTGTGTGGTATAAGGGATCCAACTTCATTCTTTTGACTGATAAATTTTTATTGCATTGACTAAACATTCACTGAATGTTTATTGAACATTTAATTGAAAAAAAAAAAGATCATTCCTTTTCCATTGAACTGTCTTGGCACCCTCTTGAAAATCAATTGACCCTAACAAAAGAGCATATTTCCAGGCTCACTCTCTTCCCTTGCTCTGTATGTCTATGTGTGTGTATAGCAATCTTTAGTAGTCAGATTTATTGAATACCTTTATGAAGGATTTTTGGAAAGTAACCTAATTTGACTTAATTCACAGCAATAGATTCCGTGAACAGCACCTTCGCTGTTCCTGTTCAGTGTTTACTGAGTTCAGCATTAGGCTAATTAAGGTTCTCTCCACTTTCGTCTATTTCAACTTCCATTAAAAAAAATCCCTTCGGTTTCATAGCCCGATATGACCTCCTTGTTCTTTCTCCGGCCTGAGGTCACCTATTTATTTATTTATTGTTAGATCTCCTCCAGAGTTTCCCAATTAGCTTGCGATAATGAAAGCAATTGACTTCCTTACTTTGAAGTTTTGTAGTGACAAAGCTTCAGATGTGCTGATTTAAAAGAATGAAGAATGTAAATGAATCACCGCCTAAGCTGGATCTTTATACTGGTGGAAGAGGTCGATGTTGGAGTTATATTTAAAGGGGTCGGTTGACATGAAGACCTGCAAAACTCAGAGCTGTGAGCTACAGTGCCAATCCAACAAAACTTAACCTGACACCCAGGTGGCACCCAGGTGACACCCAGGTGACAGCCAGGTGACACACAGCTGGTTCTTGGTGCTAATAAAACAGGTACAACCTGGATTCTAGAGTGGGGAATTATTTAACAATGTGAGTGGTCACATAGTCAGCTTAAAATGTTTATATTGGGTCCTGGAGAGATGGCTCAGCCTTTCAGGGCGATTGCTCTTACAGAGGACCAGGATTCAGTTCCCAGTATTCACTTGGTGGCGAACAACTATTTATAGCTCCAGTTCCATGGGGTTTCATTGCTTTCTTCTGGCTTCCATGGACACATCACATGTGTGGTGCACATATATACATGTAGGAAAAAATTCATACATAAAAATGAAAATTGATGAATCTTTAAAAAGTTTGCATTAACATTAGAACAAATTATACACACATATACACAAGTACACATGTATGTGTGTGCGCGTGCGCGCGCACACACACACACACACACACACACACACACACACACACACACTTATTTACTTGTAGATACCTGTGGGACCCCTGAGGTAACAGTCTATACAAGGTAGAAACCTAGGACTGTTCCTACAGAACTCCTTTCTCATGTTTTCTATGTACAATTCATCAAGAAGCACCTTTGATTTTACCTATATATATTTCCCAAGTCTATTTCCCAAGCATCAGCTCTACCCTGAATGGAACAACTGTCATGTTTTGATTGACATATGCAACTGGTGGACCCTTATTATTGTATGCTGCAGGGCCGAATATCTCCCTATTGTTCGTCATTGAAACAATTGAATGTTTTCCACATAATGATTGATGACTTTCTCATGAGTCTGTAAACTTCTTTGAACTGGGGCCATGTTTTGCCGACTTATTATTTCTTCCTGTAGTGGCCATGCACATTAATAAATGCACAGTATTCCAACATAGCCTGAAGGAAGCTATGGCAGAAAGGGTGAACTAAGCCTTTTGGTGAAGAAGTCTCTGTGTTCTCTGTAGACCCATGCCTGCCCCATAACATCATTTATCAGAGTCTAAGTAAATGTGTTAATAGGATATGGGTTAAATGGGTAGTGTCACAGAACAGGGAGAAAATATGATAGGGTCAGTCTCAAAATAATTTTAAGGGTTTGTTACTATGCTCTGAATTCAACAAAATAAAATTTCATAGAGAGATATGCAATTGGAGCATAAATAACCACCAAACAGTAGGATGCAAACTAGATAGGAGAGTTGAGTCTGAGTAACCTCATTTCTTTTTTTTTCTTAAATTTTTTAAAAATTCATTTTACATACCAACCACAGTTCCCCCTCTCATTCCTCCTCCCCCTCCCTCTGTCCACCCTCCATCTACTCCTTCAAAAGGGTAAGGCCTCCCATGGGGAGTCAACAAGGCCTGGTACATTCAGTTGATGCAAGACCAAGCCCCTCCCCCCTGCACCAAGGCTGAGCAAGGTGTCTCAGCATAGGGAATGGGTTCCAAAAAGCCAGTTCATGCACCAGGCATAGATCCTGATCCCACTGTCAGGGGCCCCTCAAACAGACCAAGCTGCACAACTGTCTCCCACATGCAGAGGGTCTAGTCTGGTCCCATGCAGGCTCCACAGCTGCTAGTCTAGAGTTCGTGAGTTGGTTCAGATCGAGCTTGGTTCAGTTGTCTCTGTAGATTTCCCCATTATGATTTTGACAACCCACCCCCACCCCTGCTCATATAATCCCTCCTCCCTCTCTTCGACTGGACTCCCAGAGCTCAGCCTGGCGCTTGGCTGTAGATCTCTGCATCTGCTTCCATCAGAAGTGACCTCATTTCTAAGAGTTTAAACATTTTGGGCTGATAACAAGTGTAAATGGAGGCAGAGTTTTTCTGTCCCGACTGGTTCCAAATAAACACACAAAGGCTTATATTAATTACAAAATGCTTGGCCATTGGCTCAGGCTTATTGTTAATTAGCTCTTACATTTAAATGAACCCATTTCCATTGATCTGTGTATTGCCATGTGGTTCCGTGGCTTTACTGATCCTCTGGCATCTTGCTTCTTGGGTGGCTTTCTCCAGTCTCCCTCGACACTGCCCTTCTTCGTCTGAGTCCTCAGTTTGATTGTCCTGCCTAACTTTATCCTGCCTTGCTATAGGTCAAACAGCTTTATTATTAACCAACGAGAGTAATATATATTCACAGCATATAGAAGAATCATTCCACAGCGAATAAGTCCATATTAGAAGGTATACATTACTTTATCAGTGGGTTTAAAAAGTAAACATTCAGGGCTGGAGAGACAGCGTAGTGGCAAAGAGCATGTACTCATCTTGCAGAGGACCTGAGTTCAGTTCCTAACACTAACATCAGGCTGCTTGCCACTGTTCCAGAGGATCAGACACCCTCTTCTGGCTTCTGTGGGCTCCTGCACACACATATCTTATGTACAAACCTACACATAGGCACACGAGTTTCAATGATTTTTAAAAAAAGTTTGAGAAAGTAAATACTCAGTAAAATATGACAAATTATATACAAATAGTCAAGTTATAAAAAGAAAATCAACATTGGCCACTGAAAACAAGATCAATGCAAACTGAAACAGTAAGAAATGATTTACCCATCAAATTTATAAATATTAAAAAATAATTCACTATAATTCAAGGTTTTTTATTATTACCAGGTTTTTAATTATACTTCTGGCTATAATATAAATTACTAGTTTTGGACATGTAGCTAGCAATTCAAATGAAAACATCTTGAAATGTGGAAATCTTTGGCTCAGCAATGATACTTTTAGACATTGGTTCTATAGAAAAGTGTGAACAATTTAGTTATATTTTTTTGTATCATTATAATGGAGAAAGAATTGGAGTGCCAGGCATGCTCACCTTCTGCTCCCTGTACTTGGGAGACTGTGGCAGGATTTTGAGGCCAGCCTGGGCTACCTAGTGAGACCTTGTCTCAAACACACACACACACACACACACACACACACACACACACACAC
>CABHPR010103601.1:0-12421 GCA_902168415.1 Peromyscus melanophrys | reverse complement strand
TGTGTGTGTGTGTGTGTGTGTGTGTGTGTGTGTGTGTGTGTGTGTTCATGTGAAGGTCAGAGGTCAGCCTCAAGTGTCTTTTCTCAGGAGTTGTCTATCTGGCTTTTTAAAACTAGTCTCTTTCTGGGATCTGGAGCTTACCGATTGGCTACCTGACGAGCTTGTCTCCAATCCACAGTCCTGGCCTTAGAAATGCACACTACTATGTCTAGATTTTTTTTTAAATGCAGATCTTAGGGATTGAACTCAGGCCTTCATGCTTACATGGCAGCTGCTTTACCCGTTAACCTACCTCTCCATCCCTCACCCCCAAAGCATCAATAGAGGAGATCATGCCAGAGGATGAGATTTCCTTTCCTGTTGCTATCTCACTGCCTTTGTTTTTATAACTTCCTGGGGGAATAAGAAGCTTTTCCCCAGGACACCCAAGTGGGGTGTGTTTGAGATGAAATAGAGTCTACAGGAGCAACCCTCTCCATTCACTTCATTAAGAATGCTTCGTTTCAAACCACTTCCTCTAATTCATCTCTGGAATAGGAAAACAGAGCACTGTAAATATGTCTTTGAGAATTAATTCTGTGGTATGTCTTCCTGCCCTCCTGGGAACTGAAACTCGGCTGCTGATTCTAGGCAAGGCAGGAGTCAGTCCACAAATTAGAGGCGTGTACTAAGAACGACCGAAAGCTCGAGATGGCAATCAGCAAGCTTTAAGCAGCTCATGTTTTTTAAAAATGAGCTCCAAGAGTCAGAAGCCGTCATCACTCAGTCACCTGCTGGGTTCATTTGCCCTTCAGAAATAAGGACAGTTCAAACTACAGAACACTGAGGGGAAAGTACCCAGCAAGACAGTTGCCTCGGATTTTATTTGACAGGCTGGAGCTTGTTTCTAATATATTTTTTCCTCTTCTGAATTAGACGAAAAAGTGTATTCTGGAGTATAGTGTGGAGGGATAAATTGTAGATGATATAAAAATAAAATAACAGTTCTCTGTCTGGTTCCTTACACAGTCTGCGACTACCTCATGACAAGGCAATTAAGTAGTCAGTTCACTTAGAAAGGTCACTCCAATGACTGCCTGGATAGATAAAAAGCTATAAATATCTGGGCTGTTTGAGCATGCAGCTTAGTCAAATAAACTCTGGAGACATGTTGGCAGAGAAAGTGGCAAGCTTGGTGACCAATTATTGTGAGTTTCTTAGGAACATTGTCCAGAGGACTCGATGTAAATTATTTTCCCAATTTTGCCTTTTAACAACAGCATTAACATTGTTATTAATTATTTTTGAACCTGTTTTGGGGGTTGTGGACACTGACAATTTCTGATAGAGGGGATGAGTTCACTAGCCTGCCGACTTGTAGTCTGTGCTTGTGAATACCGTCAGTTCTGCAGCTTCATACACAATTTGACAGACAGATCACCAAGGAAGAACAGACTCAGTTGGATGGGAAGTGCTGAGAACTGTCTTCCATTAACTGCTCTTTCTCTGGGTCGAGTGATTTGGCCCCAAATGGCTCTGCTTCCTTCATTTCAGGGTACCCCGAGGCCTCAGTGGACCACCAGCCTGTACTCCCCTTTGTTTCCCAGCAGTAGTTCTTTACTCTTTTTGAGACTATCATAAATTTTAAGCCCTTTCTTATGCTTAATTTTTTATATAGAACTCTTATAAATGCAGAAAATTTAGGAACTGCAATGAAAATGCTACACTTCTATCTTCAGACATAAATGATGCCAACATTTTTATCTCTTTTCTTCCTTCCCTACTTACTTTCTTTCCTTTGTTCCTATCTTTCCTCTTTATCGGATTGGATCAAATTGTGGATAAAGAGCAGAGCCCTCTATATACTTCATGGGCAAGCCCACCATTTGCAAGCAAAATTTTAATGTCACATAAAACCATGTCTCCACATTTAAGATGCAGTTGGTGACCTCCATAGCCACCTCTGCAGAGCGCCTTCTCACAGAGCCCACCATGTGCAGGTAAAACAGATACAGGATTGTTAAGATGGCTGCTTTGGTGAAAGTGTTTGGGCTTGGCTTTGGCAAAGGCTCTATATGCACAAAGAGCTTCTAGAAGCACACGGAAGGAGTGTTAATTTCTACCCTTTTCATCTCCTGCTCAGTAAAGAGGCCCTTACTACACTGTGAACTGTAGTTTCATGAGTCAGCCAGATTCAGGCAGTCACAAGTCCCTCAAGTCATTCAAGCGTCCATGTCTCTTCTGTAAAATATGACAACTGTCTCGTTGAGCCAATCGTGTTTCTGTGAACCCCTCCACCAGCTCCCTACTCTCTTCTTAGTACAGAGTAAGCGACCACAGTGACATTGTCTTCAGGATACTGATCATGAGAGTTAGGTTGAAGTAAAGGACAAGAGCTATACAGAGCTAACCAGTCCTTGTCAAAGTGTGGTCCTAACAATCACCGATTCTTCGTTGTCTACACTGGAAGGTGTCAGAACTATGTGAAGTCTCTTTCTGGAACATGAGTTCCTCCTCTGGCTGTCACCAGGGCTTCAGCCTTTCCTATCCATACCATGAACTTCCTGGGGAAATTCCAACTCTGTGAAGTCTATTATTTTTATAGTCTCATAGCTGAAGGGAAAGGCATGGGTGTCTTCCTCTAGAATATTTTCACTTCTGTTAGGACAGTTATAACCACAGCAATCAGTCCCAGGGCTATAGTCTCCCTACTATAATGCTGTTCCATAAAATGTGTCTCAACCCTATTGGTGAAATTATTAAGGCCACTCTACATAGTTAAAAGGGAGGTTTATTTTGTGGGGTAACTTACAAGTGAAGGGATAGGCTACAGGGTCTGGGAAAGGTGTGGCGCAGTCCTGTGGTGTTCTCTGGAGAACTCTGCTTGGTCTACCTCCAGCGTCCAGGGTCCAGGAACCAAGAGAGCTGGCCCATCCGGATCTCAGGTCTTCAGTGTCCTCTCTCAGCCCCGCATTGTAGGCGTGACAGTTACCGAAGCCTCAATGGGGGTTGGAACTTCCAGGTCAAAGCTGGAATGGCTACCCACTACACAACCCAACACAGGGGATGTTAAGAGGGGGCTGTGCCAGAGGAGAGGATACTCTTTAAGCCTTCATAGAGAAGGAATCTCCAGGAGCTGGCAGAGGTGAAAGGAATCCCGCCCTTGAAATATGCACCGATTCTGGCTTTGTGTTTGAGAGGCAAGGAGTCCAAACAAATCAAATTGCCACCAGGTAGTCAATCTGAGTCTTTTCTAGAAACAGTGATATAGCACAGGCTGCCCCAGAAATAGAATGAGACAGCTCCTTGTCCTCTGGTACAGAGGATAGTTTGGAGGCTTGTGTAGCTTTGCCTTGTCAAAGGGAAATGAGTATTGAAGGGTGTGCTGAGTGGCCGTTGCACCATTTGCTACATATAGGAATCTAATTGTTCCAAGTGATTTAAAAAAGAGAAAGAGAGAAGAAGGGGTTATTGGAAATATAAATATTTAAATACTTTATGAAGTCTAAAGCCAGCATAAAATACCTAAAGGGAAAGGAAGCTGGCAGTCTTCAGAGACTTTAGGAGAGTGACATGGGCCATCTGCTTCAGCTCTGTCAGTCATTCTGTTTGGAATTTCCCATTCTCAGAGTCTGATTTCCTAGGATGGGAAGAGTTTTCTGGCCTAGCTTAGGCCAGGTGTCTTTGCTCAGTGAATCCTGTAGATCTTGTTTCAGACTTGACCTTGGCGCGTCCATCTTAACTGCTAGGCTGTAACCAGATGATGTTGAAGTCTGTGAAATCTGGGGGCCAGCCTTGAAGATATCTGGTTACTGTTTTCCTTCTGTTTTCACAAAGAGATTAGTTTTCAGGGCTTTGTGGTTGTATCTATTTCTCAGAAAAAATGACTAGTTGTTTTCATGTATTTAAACTAACTTATCAGTATGAAATGCATAGAAACTGGAGATGTTGAAAAGCCCAACTCTGTGTGACTTATGGTTCAAGAAACATCTTCTGTAGCTAAGGACTTACCTCTAACTGGATTAATTAAAAGCATTTCAAATCCTTTATGTTGTTAATTTGAACTATATATATTGAGGGGAAAGAAAATCACATATAGCAAAATCTCACCAAAACTTTTCTTTTTAAGAATTGCATTTGGAGAGGGCAGGAGTTCCTTGTGCACACACATGAACACTAGAGAAGCCAGGAAAAGTTAAATACGCAGACTTATTTCTTCAAAGGAAGGAGATGTTTGCCTGTCCTCCTCCTGGAATGCTGGGAGATGATGTAGTTTACAACCTGGTGATCCTTTGCTATCTATCTGTAGAGCCAGGCTTCACTCGTGTTTCCCAGAATTCGTCGTGTTTATCCCAGACTGTTTCCCCCTAAATCTTGAGCACTACTTCCAAGTTCATTAAACACATCCTTATGGGAGATGTCACTTGGGCTTTACAATAGCCTAGGTGACTTCTGTGTTATCTTAGGCCAATCCTGACACCCACGCTCATTATGGTCACCTCAGTCATTCTCCCTAGACCATTACCCTGAGCATTGTTTCTAAGTCAGCAGAATCCATTTTCATGGAAGAAGCTATATGTACTTTGTAAAGAGTTTCAATGTAAACATGTCTTAAGCTTTGTTGTACACATGGGACTGAGTTAATTGTCATCAGAAAACTTTTTTTTCCCCAAAATTGCACTGTGTTTAAATATGGCTTAAATATAAATGACTTGGTGTGGGGCTTTAGAAGTCTGAGTCAATAATGGCTAAGTCAAGTTGAACCAAGTTTCGTTCTTGTTTCACCTGATCATTTCTGTGCCAACCTGACACTTTCAGGGACCCCTGTGTGTATTTATTTTGAAATTATATTTGTATGTGTGTGTGTGTATGGGTTTGTACATGCAAGTCCAGTGCCTGTGGAGGTCAGAAGAGGGTGTTGGAGCTAGAGCTGCAGGCAATTGTGAACTGCTCAATATGGGTGCTGGGAATTGAACTTGGGTCCTCGGCCAGAACAGTATACACTCTTAACTTTTGAGCTATCTCTCCAGCCTCAATCCAAATTTCTTAAACGTAAATTTGCTATTACTGTTTGTTGAAATTCCATAAGAAATAGTCATAATACTACCAGAGACTCTTTAAATTCTTCTCCTAACACCCTTCTTGTGGTATAGTCATTGCATTGATGATGTCCTTAGGCTGATCTCCCAAGCTGCCCTTATATCATCTGTAGTTTGGTGCACTAAGAGTCACTCACCTCTTCCTGTACCCACGCTAGTGTAATCTCCTCCAACACTGATCCTGGACTTGTTTTGTGGGTTTGTTTTTTACTTGTTTGTTTATTTTTACCATATGACTCACTCTGGCCAATGGAACCTTTGCAACCGTTAAACAAAGCAATTAATCAAACCTTGGGGATTGTCACCTCTTATCAAGGGGCATTCTGGGTTAGTGTGTTCATATGTATGGTCCAGCTGATAGGTAGACCAGCTGTCCATCATTGTGTCGGGACACTATAGATTACCTAGCCTCAGCAGCAGTGTTGACTGAGCTTAGGAAAGAGCTGTTGAAAAGTCATCCTGAACAGGAAGTGGGCTAAATGCCAGTTGTTTTATATTAAAAGTTTAGAGATGGTTTTTAATGGAGACATAACAGATAACTAGCCACTCCAGGCCTTTTACTTTGTGTTTTCTCTAACTAATGAGACGAGTCCATTGCATCACCTCTTGAGTCTGCTTATAGAACTGCTTTAAGGGAGACAGCAGAGTCAGGGATGGACAATCCAGGCAATAATCAGACTTGATCGGAGCAGTGGGAGGTTGGCACATTCTGTGTAAGCAGAGGCTTGAAGATGCATGCCTGGCTTTTGTGGCTTTTACTGCTCTGACTTTGCAGTGAGAAAGGTTGGCTTGCTGCAGAAAAGACCCAGTTCTGAGTTGCTCTGGTTCCAGCTGAGGCCATTCAAGGTCTGCTGACTTGCAGTTGACTGCCAGACACATGAGTGAGCCCAGCTAAGACCAAAACTGCCAAGTCAAGTTCAGACCAAACTGCTAACCCACTGACATGCACGATAACTAAATGTCCTGTCTAGCTGTAAGTTTTGGAGTGAACAGTTTCATATCATTGCTGTGCAAATAGATAAGCGACACCACACATCTCTGCTGCCTAAGTGGAATGCGCTTGAAGTGGCTGCTAAAACATTCTCACCCACCCATCTCATGGGACTTGTACTGCTATATCTTCCTCTGTGTAGACATCAGCCACTGTGGTGACTCCAGTTTCAAACATCATTAGGTTCTGTTCCCAAAGGACTCTAGAATTACCTCCATTCTTATGGACTTCATAAGTTCGACATTTATGCAGACTTCCGTTATTATGATGACACCGGGGATTTTTGAATAATTGATGGATAAAGATCTCTTTTGTTGGGATTGACCCAATCAATTCTAATGTTCCTAACTGGATGGCTCACTGTAGCATACTTTCTAACATTTGTCCCAATGCTGATTGTCGGACATGAATTCTGTATGCTAATGTTCAGTACTCAGCAGGCTGGTATACTGGGTTTTCAGGGTAGAGAAACAGTCTATCAGGGACTTTTAGAGTAAATCTTTTGATTCTGGCTTCTGAAATAAACTCAATAAAAGGGCCCGTGCTTCCAATTAAATTTCTTATACTATCAGCTATTAATATTTACTACCTTCCAGCATTTCCATGGGGTGCACCAAAATGGCCAAAGCCACTCCTGCTTCTGTTCTATCTAGAAATTTCTCCCTAGTGTTGAGGCTACTTGGACCTACTGAATGACCTTTAACAGCTACGAGTCTCCAGTTAGTAAAGCCTAAATGTGAACCCCACTAAGTTGGTCATGGGTCTGATCCTTGTCATGCTAAAAATAATTCAAAGTTCTGAAAAGGCTGGATTAAAAATTACTATTCACGGTGCGAGTTTGAGAGTGATCTTTTCTCACTTCAGGAGGTTCATACAGTGTTGCATGAGTTTGTTTTCTGCCTGGGTCATCTCTTCTCACAGGCTTCTGCCCTTCAACCACACTTCAACTCAGTGCTAGGCTAAGAACTCATACAAAGTTGCCCTGAAAGCTGATCAGCAACATGAAAGACAAAGGGTCCATTTCAGAACTATCTCCTTCCCTCAGATTTGAAATACAATATGTTCATGTGCTACATGTGCTGTTTAGCTGTTTGTATGTTTTTCTAACACATATTGTTATCCCATTGTTTATAAGCAGGCCTCAGTTCTCTGAGATAAACAACACATTTTAAAAGTCTATCATAATTATATTTACTTTGTGGAGCAATATTCTATAACAATTATTTCAGTAGATCTTGGGATAGTTCGGATCATTAGCAATCCTGAAAGAAGCTACAGTGCTTAGCAAGATGGCTCATTAGCGAAAGGCACTTATGTGACGAACCGAATTCACATTCTCTGAACCCACCTTGTGGAAAGAGAACTGACTTCTCAAAAGTTGTCCTCTTACATTTACAAGCACACTGTGGCATGGGTTCTCTCTCTCTCTCTCTCTCTCTCTCTCTCTCTCTCTCTCTCTAATAGAAATAGTTTTAAAAAGTAAGAAAATCTACATGCTCAATGCATAAAAAGCACACTATAGTGTCCTATAGTGTTTTTAAAAAAATGTTTGCCTGTGTTGTGCGCATGTCTGTGTGTGTGAGTATATTCAAATGTGTATGTGTGTGTGTGTGTGTGTGTGTGTGTGTGTGTGTGTGTGTGTGTGTGTGTATGTATAGAGACCAAAAGAGGGTGTTGGGTATCCTTATGCAGCACATTCTCTCCATTCCTTTGAGGCGGAGTGTCTCCCTGAACCTGCACCTTATGTTCATTGGCTGGGCTGGAAGCCAGGAAGCCTCAGAGGTTACAGGCAGGCATGGGATACCTAGAGCTTGTTATGTAGGTACTGAGATCTGAACTCTAGTCCTCATGATTGCATGGTAAGCTCTCTTAACTGATGAGCTGTCTTTTTAGCCCCTCCCAAAGCTGTTTACTGGCTCTTTGGTTCCTCCTTATTTGGAACGATCCTGTGACGGTCTCCTACATGCGCACGTATCCGTTTTGGTCATTTTTAGCTCTGTCATCTTCCTTATTTCTCTCTCACTCTTGCTGAACTTCTTTCTACTAAGCCCCCTTCCTGTATCTGTACCCTTTTGGTTATTATTTTGGTTGGTAATATTTTTGTCACCCACGGAATTTAATTAAAGTTGTTTTTTTTTTAATTCTTGGCAACCATTAAACTATATTTTAATGGATGTTGCTTAATTAATCAGAAACAGGAGGCTTACTTTATACCTGTAACTGGTGGAGCATTCATCAGTGACGATGTCCCGGCCTCCACTATCTCTTGCAAGGATGTTTTGCTTTGTCTAAATGATGAGGTGAACACTAATGGCGATGTAATGGCACTTTCCTGATGATTGCCCTGATTGTCCTGGTGGGCATTTCTCTGAGGACTGACCTTTATTTCTCAGTGGCTGCTTCAGCTACTGTTCTTGTAAGAGGCCCAGGAGTCAAGTAAATAGACACTTAAACACACCAAGGGAGTTACTTTTAAAGAAGTCTTTTGTAATTCAAATAATCACCCCCTAATGTTTGAAAAGCTTGCTGTTAGTATACTGTTCCAAGCGAAGATGAATGCTTTTCTGAAAGGATAATATGCACATGTGTTATTAAGTACATTGCATGGTTTGAAGAGTATTAGCTGGGGTACAGTTGGGGGAGAAAGTCCAAATAACCAAACATGAACCTCAATAGTTATGAAAGGATTCCAGTGAGGCTTGGTGTGGAAAGGATTTTGTAGTGTAAGAGATTAGCAGAAGGAAGCATAAATCTAGGAGGAAATAATCAAAGTGATATAAATAAAACAGGATAAGGGAGCTTCTAATTAGAATGAATTAAATACCAAGAAATAGAAGAAAAGTAAAGTGAGAAAGTAAGGTTTTGTAAAGTATTCTGGCCGCCTTCTCAGTAATTCCTCTCCCAGAAGCCCTGCATCTCCCAGAGCCACACCAAATGTCAAGTACTACAGCAAAGACAGACAGCAGTGCCCCCCCCCCCGCCCCCAGCCTCTCCACACCGTTTACGCTGCACACGTGGAAGGCTTCTTTGATTAGGGCTCCTCTACACAGACACAGCATGGTTCTTTCTGCACAGTCCTAAGTAGTGGAAGACTCAGAGGATACATAAAATTCAAATCCCTAATTGTTTCCAAGCAGAGAAAAATATAGATTTCTAGAAGATAAAAGTATGCTTGGCCAGATGTGTAAACATATCAGACATCCAAATCTTGAGCAATCAGACCAAATTCTCCTTTATTTAATACTTCATTTAATATGTAAGAACATTGAATTAGAGTCTCAGGGTATCAAATATCCTCTCCAACTCTCTGGAATTACATTTCTTTCAGGCTATTTGGGAAAGACCACATCATGCTCAGACATCTTACAACTGGAAGGGTTTTAGTTCGGTTACTTTGCCTAAGGTAGTAGCAGATCTACTACCAGGCCTTGCTCCTGGCTAATATCTCCATACATTTCTCCCTGCAAATCATTACCTCATACAGAAGGACAATTTGAATACAAGCATCTTCCAATGGGGATTGTCATTTACTCACATTTGAAATTAATTTATTAAAATATTTTCGTGGTTCATTTTGAGACAGGGTCTTACGTGTCGTAGGCTGGCCTCAGACTCACTAGGCAGTCGAGAATGATATCGAAGAACTTCTGAACCCCCTGCCTCCACCTCATGAGCACTGCCGTTACAGGCTTGCACAACCATGCTCAGGTTACGGGGTGTTGGAGATTGAACCCAAAGCTTAATTTATGCTAGTCACTCTGCCAACTGAGCTATAGGCATGGCTAATTGTTTTTTCCCCCCTCTGGGTCAGGGTTTCACATTGTAGTCTAGGCTGGCCTTGAACTTGCAGCAATTTTCCTGTCTTAGTTTACTGAGTGCGGAAATACCAGGCAGGAGCCACCACTTCTGGCTCATTATTTTCTAAAGAGACTTTAGATTTGAGTCTTTAGAGATCTTAACATTTTTTATTAGTATTTTTTACAGCTGTGCAATTTAATCAAGTTACTAAGTTTCTCTAGGGTACAAACAGACTCCTAGCTTGGCATAGAAACATGAGTATCCACCCAAAACCGGCATTAATTAAGTCTATAAATAACCTCTCTCTGCTACAGGCCGAATTTTGCAGCCAAATGACTCAGGTCAGTTCTGTTTTGTTGCAAAAACCTTTTAGGCAGGAGGTCTTTTGGGCTCCTGGGGCTTAGCATTTAAGAACTGGGCACATGCTTATCAGCATGCCCTTCTGGTGGGTGAGTTTCCAGAGGGCCTTTGCCTGGGTTCTCTCACTGCTGTGGTGAAAAAAACCTGATGAGAAGTAAGTTAAGGGACAGAGGCCTTATTTTTGGCTTACAGTTTGAAGGACACAGTCCACCATGACCCTGACTCTGTGGTGGCAGGAGCCTGCAGCTGGGATTCCTCAGCTCCTCACACAGTTGTGGTGAGGACAGGGAGTGTCCTCAAGGTGACATACTTCCTCCAGTAAGCCTCAACCTTCTGAAAGTTCTACAGTCTCTCAAAAGGAGTTCCACCCACTGGGGTTGTGGGTGTGTGTTCAAACACATGCATCCTGGGACATTTCATATACAAACCAAAACAGGCCTGGAGCTGAAGCTGCCTGTTCTGATCCAGGAAAATATCTGTCTCTCAGGTCTTTCCCATGCTACTGTGGCAATTTCCTAAGTGATGCAGAACATCAGGCCTGAAGCTCCCTCTCAAGTTGATGACAGACCGAGCCACACGAGGTTCTACCCCAAGGGGGCCTCTGTGGTCCAGCCAGCTCTTCCTCTCTTACCTCTTGTGCCAACAGTTTATGAGGAGAACTTTTTCCAATGTTATCACATTTCCTATTATATTTGGGAGGTCACTGAAAAAGTATAGAACTTAGTCTGTGTAAATTCGCAGTGCGGCCAAACTCAATGAAGCATATCTAATTTGAAAAGTGATGGATATCTATAGTTAATGAGCTAAAGCTACGTTATGCTAAGGTTATTTGAAAATAGAGAGAGATTAGAAGTGGAAATGAGAGTGTATTTTCCCCACAGATCAGGCTACTGACACAGGGAGAAATTACTGTGTTCTTAAAATATTCGAAAAACGAAAGTATAATCTTTTTTCTTTCAAACAGTATTTAAAATGTCACCAAGTAGTGTGATTATTTTTGTTATTGTTGTGTGGCTCCCATCGGTTCTGTGTAGCATGGACGCTGTCTAAACTGTCACTGAATATAAACTTAATGCTATGGGGGTGTTGTTTCCAAAATAAACTTGACCTTGGTGTGCCACATGAATTAATCACTTTCTCTCAGGCATCATAGCAGAACACCAACGGGGTATGAATAATGGGTGCAAATTTTTAGATTAATTTTGAGCTCTTTAGTCATCGTATGAGCAACTAGATGAGGCTAAATTAGGATTCTGCCTCTGTATCAGGTGTCCAAATTGTCAGATGGTTGTAATTTAATTGGCTTAGAGGTTTTTTTCCAGCACTAGCTAAAAAGATCGTACAATAAACCTAAGGGTGAAGGGACTTACATGATACCCTGTGGGTTTGCCGCTTTTCTCTTGTCCCTATAGTTTAATTCATAGCTATCATCTGGATTCCAGCAAAACACAAAGGATAAAGAATTAAAATCTGAAAGACAAGAGTGTGTGGGACCAGCCTCCACCTTTTCCAGGGTTCCTACGAGGAGGAGAGAGGAATAAGGAACTTGTAGCTAGAATGATAGGCATAATAGAGAAGAAGTAAGACAGAAACACAGAAGAGCTTCGGGAGGACCTGGGTCAATACCAGATGGCCCAGAACTTTATTCAAAAGGGCTTTTTATAACAATGCCAAGGGGAAGAGCAAAAGACCTCCCCCTTGCTAGATGCAACCAAGTGTAGACCCTTCCAAACACCTGGTACCCAGGCCTGTGGTTCAATTATTCTCTTATGCAGGCCTGCTGGGTAATGCAAGCTCAGATTTTCGGACCCTGAGTAATTTGGGCCTCCACACAAGTGACAGTAAATAAGAATCGTTGAAGACATAGCTGAAGATGGAATTAATCTGATTATAGCATTTTAAAATAAAATTAATGCTCTACCATGCTTCGTTTCCATTCACAGACAATACTAGACCAGTAATTTACATCCCAATATTTAGGAAAGAATTTGAACTTAATTTCTTTGATGTTCTTGGTTAAGATGACTAGATTTGTTTTGTCTAATAAACAGTCTCAAGGATAGGACCTAAAACTCCTTTACACTGTGGAATTATGTAGAGTGGTGTCATTCACCGCTTTGATTCTTTGTAGAATGAAGTAAACACAAAGGAATCACACACATACACACACACATATACACACGAATAAAAAAAA
>CABHPR010103600.1:0-11778 GCA_902168415.1 Peromyscus melanophrys | reverse complement strand
TATCTATCTATCTATCTATCTATCTATCTATCTATCTATCTATCTATCTATTTATGATTTTAGAGATAGTGTTTTTTCTGTATAGCCCTGGTTCTCCTAGAACTTGCTCTGTAGACTAGGTTCGCTTCGAACTCAGGGTTCTGCCTTCCTCTGCCTCCCTCTGAGCACTGGGATCAAAGGTGTGTGCCACCACCCCCTTCTGACTTGCTTTGACCTTTTAGATGTGAGAAATGCCACTATGAACTGAGTACACACGCCAGCTTTCACTTTTTTAAATAAAAGACTCCCGCTAGAGTCCATGCTGTGGGGAGGTGCTGTACCCTTTAAGAGGGAAGGCCTCGTGGGGAAGTCTTTAGGTTGTCTCAGAACCTGGGAATGGACACTCATGCCTTTAACCCCACAATCGGGGGACAGACACGGGAGGATCCTGGGAGTGGAAATGGTGAACTTCTGGTTCACTTAGAGACCCTGTCTCAAGGTAACACAATGAAGAGTGGGAGAGCAGAACAGCCAACGGGCATGCACAGGCATGCGCATGCATACACACATACACACACACATACATACACACATACACACACACATACATACACACATACACATACACACACACACATACACACACACACATACATACATATGTAAACACATACACTCACACACGTGGTGGGGGGAATAAAATCCCGTTTATTGTTCTGGTGAAGGTGGGGCCTCAGGTGCTCACTGTCACCTGTGGAAGGGAAAGGCTCTCCCTCTGGTCCCCTGCCCAGCGAGGCGGAGCCGTGGTCCTGTCCTGTCTGGTGGCCCCACCAGGCCTTGTTCTAACTCTTTGCTGCACATTTAAGTGATGTTCCAGTTTCCTCCCAGAGGTGAGTTGAAGTCCCCGGGCTCAGGCACCAGCACTGCTTGAAGAACTCATGAGCTTGTGAGTAAAGGGCCTGATGACCCACAGTCAATCCCTGAGACCCACGTGGTGAGAGGAGAGAACTACCTCCCACAAATTGTCTTCTGACTTCCACATGTATGCTGTGGTGCACGATTGTGTGTGTGTGTGTGTGTGTGTGTGTGTGTGTGTGTGTGTGTGTGCGCACATGTGTTTGAATGCACATATACACACATGCAAAGAATGAATGACTGTACGAATATATAAATGTAATACAAATTTTGAAAAAGCTCCTAGAGCCGGGCAGTGGTGGCGCAGGCCTTTGATCCCAGCACTTGGGAAGCAGAAGAAAGAGGATCTTTGTGAGATCAGGCCAGCCTGGTCTACAAAGTGAATTCCAGGGCAGACAGGGCTACACAGAGAAACCCTGTCTCAAAAAACTAAAAAAACAAACAAACAAACAACAACAACAAAATGCTCCTTGACCGATTCTGTGTGAGAGCAGCATTGAGAAACACTGGGTTAGGAGGCTGAGGAAGGAGAAAAGGATGGATGCTGGACCAGCCTCTTCATGGTCCCCTCCCATTTCCCCTGCAAGGGTGACAGTTTGGCCACTGGATGCCCTGGATGCAATGAGCCCAAACCTCTGAGATGCCTTCCGCCTCTTCCTCCAGGGGTTCTGATTGTGTGTGTTCCCACAGGATCTTGGTCAGACCTCAGGATGAAGAAAATTGCTGACAGCCTCAGGCTGCTGGATTCCCATGGCCTCCCTAAGGGAAGCCATACTCCATACCTGTCTTAATACTTCTGCCTGGGGCTAGAGCACATTTGGTGGTGTCCTGCACCAAGATTCACCTGTTGGGCCCCCAGTCTCCCCAGGAGCCAGCTAGTCAGGGGTGATATCTAGACTTGGAGAATTTCCAGCTAGGATGCTATCCTAAGGCATCCAGCCTGCCAGCTTCTAGAGCCAGGACACTGAGGTAAAGGGACTCCGACAGCCTCTCCTGGGGCCTCCCTCTGAGACAGTTTTGAGCATAGAACCTCAGGGTCCATGTGGAACTAACAGTCTGCAGGGAAAGTGCCACACAAACGGAGGATGGCTGGTGGGCACACAGCAGGAGGAGGCCTGCCCGTGGGCCCTGGAGTTGCTGGGCCCAGTGACTGCTTTGCTCTTGTTTCTCTCTGGGCCTTGACTTCTCCAGCTGTATTAATAAAGAGCTTGGCCTAGAGCGCGGACTCTGAAACTCAGCTGCCAACTGGAATTATCGGGGGTGGGGTGGGGAAGGCTTTTAAAACTTCCATTGTTCATATTTGAAGACAGAGTATCAGGACTTTAGAAGACCCCTAAGGGATTCTTATTTATAGCTGTGTTAGAGACCTGCTGTTCCAGAGGACTGTTTCCTACCCATGGTCACACAGCACAACTTGAGAGTTTAGGATGCTGTCCTATCATCAGAGAGCACCAGGGAGGGGCTCGAGCTACCCACCTGTCTCTCCAGGGGCTGGAGCTCAGGGTCTCAGACCAGCAAGATAGCTCATGGGACCTTCCACCTGGAGGTGATTGCCTCTCTGTCTTCTGACTGAGGTTCACAATGATTTGTATGTGGATAGGTGTCTTATAGAGGCATTTTCTCTACTATTTGAATGTGTGTGTGTGTGTGTGTGTGTGTGTGTGTGTGTGTGTGTGAGTGTGTGCGCGCGCACGCGCGCGCGCGCATATGCACCTATGTACGGAGGCCAGCTGTTTATCTCAGGTAATTGAAGATGTTCTCTGCCTTGATTTTTACTTTTTGGTGTCTGTTTGAGACAGGGTCTCATTATGTAGCCCTGGCTGGGCTGGAACTCGTTCTGTAGCCCAGGCTGACCTCAAACTCAGAGAGAGGTGCCTGCTCCTGTCTCCTGAGTGCTGGGATTAGAGGTGTGTACCCCCCCCCCCCCACCTAAGACCATTGTCTTACCCTGGAAAGACCTCTGAGGACGGAAGTCCATGAGATCAGTCTCCTACTTTCCAGCCATAGGCACTGGCTGGGCTGTGGCCTTGACTGCATGTGTGCAGTGGCCGGGCCAGCCTCTCTGGTGGCACGCACGGGCTTCACGTCGTGGGTATGTGAGCTGTATATAGTTGGGAACAGGCTGCCTGGATTGAGACTAGGCAGAAAGCTGTTCTGCCACGTGCTAGCTATGTGGTTATCCAATGACTTTTAGTCACTCTGGGCCTCAGTTTCCCCTTCTATCCAGCAGGGGTGTGGTGGGGTTGCTAATGCATGGCAAGCTCTTGGAGAAATGCCTGGTGAGAGGCCAGACACTTAGCAAGTGCGAGCAGTGGCTATTGCTCTTTTGACGGAAGTCCACGGTAGGTTGCCCCAGGCTTGTCTCTGTTGCCTCCCCACTGGCTCAAACACACATGCTGGGGGGTCTGGGTGCTCTCCGCTGTGCCAGGTGTTGAAGGGGACAGATGGGAGTAAGTTGGAGCCCTGCTTCAGGGATGCTGGATCCCTGGGGGACAACAGGGATGAGTAAGAGGAGCTTCCGCTCTGGAGACCTCAAGTCCTGACACGGAAAAATAAAATACAGCTGTATTAGTTACCGTTCTAACCATTGTGAAAACACTCTTGGCCAAAAGCCACTTGTGGAGGAAGAATTTATGTTGGCTCTCAGTTTGGGGACAGAGTCCATCAGAACAGGGGAGGCATGACTGCAGGAGTCAGGGACAGCTGGTCACACGGTGCCTGTCACCAAGGAGCACAGCAATGAAGGCTAACACCTGGCTCCTGCTCTCCCTTTTCTCTTTAATTTTTTTAGTTTTTCCAGACAGGGTTTCTCTGTGTAGACCAGGCTGGCCTCGAACTCACAGAGATCCGCCTGCCTCTGCCTCCCGAGTGCTGGGATTAAAGGCGTGTGCCACCACCGCCCAGACCCCCTTTTCTCTTTTTATTTAGCCTAGGATATGTGCAAGTGAGTGCAGGTGCCCACGGGGCCAGATGAGAAAGTCAGTTCACAGACGGTTGTGAGTCACCTGATGTGTATGCTGTTGTCTGAGAAAGTCAGTTCACAGACGGTTGTGAGTCACCCGCCGTGTATGTCACTGTCTGCACAAGTTCTCTGCAAGAGCAGCGTTAAGTTCTTGACCACCAAACTCTCTCAAGTTCCATAGACACTGCTGCTCCTCCCGAACCAGCCACCTCAGGGAAGTAATTCCCCTGTGGGGAAATCACAGCAATGGCCCTTTAGGTGAAAGTCAGGATGGGTAAAGTCACAGGCAAGAGACGGGAAGTTTCGTACGATAGAACTGAGTGTGGCGGAAGGGGCACAGCCCTGTAATCCCAGCACTCAGGAGACAGAGTTAGGGGATAATGAATTTGATCTCTCTAGATTCTAGAGTCTAGAAAATCACAGTCTGGATTACAAAATGAGACGCTATCTTAAAAAAAACAAAACAAAAAATACAATTGGCATATTAGGTGTGAGGAAATTAACATTTCTGAAATAGGCAGAGAAAGCTCTGGGTGGGTTCCTTGAAAGACAGTGAATATGCTAAGTGCGTGATGGTGCACACCTTTAATCTCAGCACTCTGAATTCAAGGCCAGCCTGGTGTACAAAGTAAGTTCTAGGACAGCCAGGGTTATACAGAATAACCCTGCCTCAAAAAACCAAAACCAAAACAAACAAACAAAAAGTCAGTGAGTAAGGAACAATAAGGAAGTCTCTAGCAGAATTAAATCTCATTTTGACTTATCAAAAATCCTGTTAACGCTATTAGCGAATGCATTCCCATACCTCACCACTACAAGTACATGAAGGTGTATGCAATGAAAGCCCCCCCTCCGTACCTGTCCCAGATGCTAAGGTGACCTCTGGTTTCCCATGTGTCTTCCCCACCCCCACCTCTCTGGTTCTTGGGGTGACCTGTCAGTCACTGTACTCCGCACAGCGCCTTGTGTTTATTCAGGCTTTGCTTGGCTTTGAATCACTCATGAGCATCTCATGAGTGGCAAGGCTCTTCTCATTGTTTTTCTACAGCTGCACAGCATTCCACGGGCTGTGTTTACTCAGATTCCTGCTGCCTCACCTTGATGTTGAAGTTGCTTCCTGCTCCGTGCTGTGGTTTCCCACCATACACTGGAGCCTCCGAGAAAGTCTGCGATACAGATGTGGGTGGAAGTGCAGATCACCGCAGGGTAGAGGGCTTCTGAGAGGAAAGGCTGGAGAACCCCTGACCTCACCCTCGGAGATGCCGGGAAGGCTCTGATTTCTACAGTGCATAGGTGGCCAAGTCGTTCCAAGTCCAAAGACATACCCGAATCTGAGATGCCTAGGTTATTCCAATAATGGTAACATATTGTACACACTTAGACATGCGGATCGACGTGATAGCACAGATAGAATCCAGTGTCCACACAATGTCCCAGCCGGAAGGGACTTTATCATCACACTAACCTTTGTGGTTTCCTCCTTAAATTTTTCTTTTCTTTTCTTTTCTTTTAATTTAATTGTGTGTGTGTGTGTGTGTGTGTGTGTGTGTGTGTGTGTGTGTGTGTTTACTCTCATGTCACATGTAAGTAGGGGTCAGAGGCCAACCTGTGGGAGTCAGTTCTCGCCTTCCATCACGTGGGTCCTGGAGACTCGCCTCAGGTTATCAGCCTTGGCGGCAGACGCTTTTGCCTGTTGAGCCCATGCTTTCCTGTTTTGATGAAGAGGATGGATAATGTGCTCCAGTTCACACAGCTAGTGAGTAACGGGGCTGGAACCCCAGGAGTGTTGGGAGCCTGGGCTCTTAGCCTTCTCCAATCTGCATCCACATCCATTGGAGGAGGCTGGGCCAAGTGGGAACACACTCGTATCCTTAGTGGCAGAGCCAGGTCTAGAGTCCTGGACCACTTCAGGTCCTCCTTCTAGAACACTGCCTCAGTTTACCCCAGGAGCTCTGAGGGAGCAGGAGGAAGCAGGGCTATGGTTTACCGGGCAAATAGTTCTGGATGTCTCTGCCCACTGTCCATAGTAGCATCATGCCATATGAGAAGGACCAGTGTCACGGAGGCAAGGACAACATTTACTCAAAGACAGCAAAGAGACCCCATGTGGGTTGGAAGTATGCCTGTGGCGAGGATTTCACACACTCTTGCATAGGTCTACAGATTGGATGTGACTTAGGGACCATAGTTGATGGCTTCAAGGCTTTCTTTCTGATTTTTCCAGACTGAACTGAGACACTTCCAACCACCAACCTCCTAGGGCTGTGGAGTATGCCACATTGCCTGCCCCCTACCCTGATCCAAGCCTAAGCTGGAGGCCTGAGTTCCATGCCGGTGTGGGTTTGACTGAGGGATGAAGCGGGGAGTCCCTTCTCTGGGACACTGCTGCAGGTCCTCAGGCCCTGTGTGTTCTCTCTCACTCTGCTCCTGTTGGATGTTTTCAGGGACTGTGAATACCTCCATGGCCTCCATGTTTGCCTGGCACTTAGTGGACACCCCTAGACGTCCATGCAGTCAGTGAGCGAGCTACTGGCTCTAGGAAGCAAGCTCTTACCTTCTCTGATCTTGAGCAGGCCCTGGTCCAGGTCTCTCTCCCTGACTCCCAGAGGAAGGCCTGGGTTTATCCAGTCTATCTTTTCCCATCAGTGCTCTTTTCCCTTCCTTCTTCTCTTTCTCCTGTTCTTCTTCCTTCTCTGCTCTCCCTCTTCCCCTCCCTTCCCTCCTCTTCTTCCTTCTCCTTTTGTGAGAGAGGGTCTCACTACATAGTCCTGACTGGAGCTCAATGTCTAGATCAGGCTGGCTTTGAACTCCCAGAGATCTGCTTGCCTCTGCCTCCTTGGTGCTGGGATAAAAGGCATGTGCCACCACTGCCTAGCTAGAAAAACACTTATTTATTTATTTATTTATTTATTTATTTATTTATTTATTTATTTATTTAGGTTTTTTCAAGACAGGATTTCTCTGTGTAGTTTTGGTGCCTGTCCTGGATCTCGCTCTGTAGACCAGGCTGGCCTCAAACGCACAGAGATCCACCTGGCTCTGCCTCCCAAGTGCTGGGATTAAAGGCGTGCATCATCACCACCCAGCTGAAAAATAATTTTTAAAAATTACATTTGTTCATGTATTTGTGTGTGTGTGAGTGTGTGTGTGAGAGTACATGTGTGTGTCATAATGTGGGAGTGAAGGTCAGAGGACCCTACAACCTGTGGGATCCACCATGTGGGTTACAGGAATCGAACTCATTAAGTTTGGCAGCAAGCACCTTTATATACCGAGCCATCTCACTGGTCCTCTCTTGTGTACGTGTTATAGTCATGTGTGTATACGTGTGTGATACAGAGGCCAGAGGAGGGTATCAGTTGTCCTTCTCTATTTTCTCACTGATTTTCTGGCTAGGCTGGTGGTCAGCAAGCCCGGACAATCCTCCTGATTCCAACCCCTTCCTCTCGCTCTTCAGGGATGAGAGGGGTGTGGCCATGCCTGACATTTTCACATGCATGCTGGGGATCCTAACTCAGGTCCTGAGGCTTGCCTAGCAAATGCTCTTAGCCGCCACACTGTCTCTCCAGCCCCCTCACCACCCTTGTTCCGTTTTAACGACTTTATTGAGATATAAAAGTACAGTCAAACGGCTCTTGTCCATTCCCAGGATGCAAAGCTCTCAGCACTGTCAGCTTCCCAGCATGCTCCTCTCCTCTGCCAGCGCCCATCCCGCTTGGATTTTCAATGGTCACCGGTCTCCCTGGGCTGAGAAGCTGCCTCCCTTGACCCTGCTCTGCCCTCCGGCCATTGTGCAATCCCTTCCCCTCCTTCTGTGTCTAAACCACTTGAGCCAGCGCTTAACACTCACTGCCTTCATTTTCTCAGATGCAGTTAATGTTTTAAAAAGCATCCATGAAGTATGACAGCACCAGTTTGCACGTGCCTCATCTCATTGAGTCCTCGCAAGTGAGCCGCAAAGCAGGAGCTAAATTCCTCCTTTTAGATGTGAGAAGAAACCCAGGCTGGCTTCAGACTCGAAGGTAGCTGAAGGTCTCCTTAAACTCTTCATCCTCCTTGTCTCCACCCCCCAAGTGCTGGAATTACAGGTGTGCGCCATCACATCCGGGTCTTGCAGCACCGGGGATTGGCTGGACCCTGGCCTTTGTGTGTACTAGGCAAGGCGAGGACTCTACCAACAGAGCTCCTTCCTGTCTTGGAATATCTGAAAACTCCTCTCTCCCTAGACCCCTGACTCAGTTTCACTTTTTCTTTTGAGTTTCCTGAATCTTTGATGGAGCCTCCCTGGTCTCCAGCCTATGGATGTTTTTGCTCCTAGCCCAGAAACTTAGCGTGGGAATAGAAACCACGACTGCAGTCATAAATCCTCTGCATCGTGTAACATCATTGGTACTCTACCATCCGTTCAGTGTTGTGAATGGAATAGATGTTCAGAAAAATTTATGTAAGAAAGGAAAAGAGGAGCCGAGAGGTGGTGGCACACGCCTTTAATTCCAACCCTCAGAAGGCAGAGGCAGGTGGATCTCTGTGAGTTCAAGGTCAGCCTGGTTTACATAGTGAGTTCCAGGACAGCCAGGGCCACGTAGCAAAACCCTGTCTCAAAAACCAAACAGCAAACAAAAAAAGATAAATAAATTAAAAAGGGGAAGGAGGAGGGAGAGAGGAAGGGAGTGAGGGAGCACAATGAGGTGACTCCAGGGTCCTAGGAGACAGGTGTTGTGGTGTTTTCAGATGTTGTGTGGTCAGGGTAAAGCTGGGTTTTCAACAGGGACCTGGAATGTGCTGTGTTCAGTGATCACAGCCGACTATGCTGACTCCCCCCAGGGTCACTTCACACCTTTCCCATCACACCCTTGCTGTGGTGGCTGGGAATGCTGGGTTCTGAAGACATCCTCAATGTTGAGCCAAAGCCTTGCTGTGGTGGAAGGTAAGGATCAGGGATCCATGTCAAAACAGCTTCAGGGTTTCTAGTCTGAGCTACTGGAAGGATCACTAGGACCTGAAGGAGAGGCCGTGGACAAAGTAGGTTTTGTTTTGTTTTTTAATTGAAAAAAATGATTTATTTATTGTTATTTTATGTGTATGAGTTTTTTGCCTGCATGCATGTATACGCACCATGTGTATTCCTGGTGCCTGTGGATGTCAGACGGGGGTGTCAGATCTCCTGGAACTAAAGTTCCAGTTGTGAGCTGACTTGTGGGTGCTGGGAACTGAACCTGGGTCCTCTTCAGGAACATCAAGTGCTCTTACCTGCTGAACCACCCAGTCAGCTCCAAGCAAATTTTCTAAAGGGAAATCTAAGGTTTGATCTGAGGCATGCTAAGTTGGAGATGATCTGGTGGCCATGCAGATAGAGCTGCCCCCCCCCACCCCCACCCCCTACGGTGGCTGATCATTCAGGTCTGGGATCCTTTGATGTGGGTGAGCTTCGGTGTCTGTCTGACACTATGCTGGGCTGATGGGCCTTTCCCAAGGGCAGGTGGTGCTGTAGCTGATGACTGGGACTGTGCGTTGTGGAGGGTCTGTTTCTGCTTTTTTGAACAGTCTCACAGAACTCAGGCTAACCTCCAACTTTCTATGTAATTGGAATGACCTTGAACTTCTGACCTTCCTGCCTCCATCTCCCCAGTTTGGGGACTGCAGGAATGTGCTACCATGTAGCACTGGGAATGGAACTCCAGGCTTTGTGCTTATTAGTCAAGTACTCTACCACTGAGCCTCATCTCTTTTGTTTCCTCCCTTGTGAGACGGATGTAATAGACTAAGAGGATCACTGTGGGGGAGGATGCTGAATGAGAGAGCAGCTAGAAGGCACCCAGTACAGTGCCTGGAACGAAATAAGCACTTAATAGAGTGATTAAAAACACCAAGAACTGAACTGCCCTGGCTCCTGCAGATGGGTCATCAAGTGAGTTCAGGGGATGGGCTCGGGAGGGAGAAGGAAGTCTAGAGCCTGGAGCCTGGGGGAGGAAGAAGGGGCACAACTTGGGAAAATGTGTATAGAGCCGCCTACCTTTTGGTTAGGGCTGAGCATCTGAGCGTCCCAGGCAAGAACTGCGAACTGGTTGGCCATAGTACCTAAGCATTAACCAGCCTTCCCTCTTTAGTAGAGCCTCATCATACGGTCCCAGCTATCCTGGAACTCTGTGTAAACCAAGCTGGCCTGCTGGGCTTAAGGTGTGTGCCAGCATCCCTGGCCAGTCCTTCATTTTTTAAGACCAGATCTTAGGAGAGCAGGCAGGAGATCCTGGATGCTGCCAGACCAGGTGGGTGCCCACAGATTGGTGTGTAGTAAGAATGTGGGCGTCAGCTTTTCCCTCTGCAGTTATGAACTGGTAGCTTCACCTCATTTTCCAGAATTGGGGAGAAGATTCTGTGTCATAGCCTATAAGAAGATTGTGACAGTGAGGACTTAACACCCATGGTGGCTGAGTTCAAACTTCCGGAGACAAATGCTAGGAAGGGGTGGCAGGCATGTGACATCTGAAAGCAGGGAGGGCTGAGCTAGGCACAGGGGTGGGGCAGCTGAAGGTGTGTGGCTTTGAGGGCAAGGCCTGCTTCGCTGGGTGTAAAAACCAGAGACTGAGACCTCAGAAGTAGGAAAGAGGGCAGAGCAATGGGAAGATACCTTTCCAGCTTCCTGCTACTCTTGGAGATGGGAAAGTGAATGCTTTGGGCATGATCCTTTCTGTGGCAGCCTGCAAAAGTACCATTCACCATCACACACACACACACACACACACACACACACACACACACACACACACACACACGACCGCTTTGGCTTGGAGACCCTCAGGATCTTGCTCAACGTCACCTAGATTGACAGTGTTAGGACCGGGATTGTGACCTAGCTTGGCTCAACAACAAAGGCTGTGGTCTTTCCTCTACACCCCGCGGTCACTGTGACCCCAGGCAACAGGGCGATGGACAGTATCAGATGACCTTTCCACGATCTCTTTCTAGCAGAAACATTCTCTGCATCTCAACGCCTTAGTCTCCTGCCTCTGCCCTTGTCTTTCCTCACCATCCAACCCGTAGTAACCCAGGGCTGTCTTCAGGGCTGGAAGAGGAGACCAGCTTTACTGGGGACGGCTGTGGTTACTCATATTAACCCTCTGCCGCTTGCCCATCTCCCTCCCACCCCACCACTTTGTTGGCAAGGAACCACAGCCCAACCCCCACACACTGCCTCTGGCCGAGGGGCACTTCCACTTCCCGGAATTAGCCACCGCAAACAGCTGGCTCCAGGAGGGGGGTCGAGGAGGCTAACAGTTTCCAGATGTGCCAAGGCACCAGCGCCTAGGAGGCCTGAGGTCTCCTCCTGTGGCTGGGAGCTGGGGAGGCTGGCCTCAGATCAGGACTTCAGCAATGCCAAGGCAGCCAGGCAGATCCTCGCATGCAAACTGCAGGAAAGTTTGTGGGTGCAGGGCGATAGAAATGTCCATTCTGCACCTGCAGGGCCCTCTGGGGAAGCCCCAGCAACCTCAGCAGCTCTTTGTGGCCTGGACTCAGCCCAGACAGTCCCTAACAAAGTTAATAGCCACGATACTCTCTCACCTTCCTGCTCCGCCAGAGCGTGGCAGTTTAGAGTACACCATACTTGGAGTTGAATCCCTGTGCAGCCTCTAACCAGCTTTGAGACCCACACAGCTCAGCTCCCTTGGCCATGAAATGGTTTCTACGTCATGATGTCAGTGTTAGGATTATTAGGAGCTGGGGGTGTAGCTCAAATGGTAGAGAACTTACTTGGCATGCACAAAGCCCTGGGTTTGATTCCCAGAACTACAGAAACCAGGCCACCACCTCCATAGTCTTAGCACTTTGAAGGTAAAGTAGAAGAATCAAAGGTTCAAGGTCATCTTCAGCTACATAGTGAGTTCAAGGCCAACCTGACACTATCTCAAAAAAAAAAAAAAAAA
>CABHPR010103599.1:0-13599 GCA_902168415.1 Peromyscus melanophrys | reverse complement strand
GTTACTTACAGGAGTGTATGGGGGTTACTTACAGGAGCGTATGGGGGTTACTTACAGGAGCGTATGGGAGCTACTTGCAGGAGCTTGGGTGCCCCAGAGGCAGCTGCATCATTGAGAAGCTCACCCCAGATTAGAACCCTCTCCCCAGCTTGGGGGCCGTGCCCCCTGGAGGTCTCACCTGCTCCAGCAATGGTACTGCTTGTGCAGTCTTGGGGAGGGGCCTTGTGAATCCTGTAACTTTCTGAGCCCGTGAGCCTGCAATGTTGCAGCAGCTTCTCTGTCCCATCCTGGAGGGAGCGGTTCAGTTAGGAGGAGCTGGCTCCACAACAGCCACTGGAACACTGCTATTCCTACAACCCAGTCCCCAGCGCTGAGGCCTCCCGTGGCTGTGATGAGCTACTGATACCTGGCCCTGTCCTGGCTTCCTTTATGACTGGCCTCTCGCTTCTGGTTGCTCCCAGCTCTGTCTCTTAAGAAAGAAGTTAGAACTGCGGCTGAGAATTGCAGTTCTAACGTCGTCAGGAGAATCACCTGCCATCACTGCCCCGACCGTGATTCTGTCAAGGTGCTCATTCCCTAGTCTGCTTTCTAATCGTGGGAAATAGATCAGTGTGTAGAATCAGCCATTCCAGACTCTTCACTTGTCTTCTCCATTCCTGAAGAAATACTTCACACTAACAGTTGGAAAATAGTTTTAAACTAAAATCACGTGCCATGGTTGCTTTGTGCCATCAGCAGAGCCTGAGGTACAATTATAGCAGTGAGTCATTTATTTCAGGTGATGATGATGACCCGGAAACTCAAGTGATTGAGACAGGAGGAATGAGAAGACAATCCAGGAAGAGTCTGTGGTCGTGGAGAAGCCCACCGACTGGGGACCTTTGGTGGCCCCTGTGAGCTCAGCTCAGGATTCAACAGCGGGGGACAGAGAACCTAGGTCATGTGTTCTCCTGACCACCCCTCTTTGGCTGAGAGATCCCAGCATGAGATGGAACAAGCTCTGAGGAGGGAGACATTACACAGGGCGGGGCCAGCAGGATACCAGAGGAACACGGTTGGTACTGATGGTGGCATTTGGGCGTGCTTCTCACTGCAACTGTGAGTTCTGCGTGTAAGCACCTTGCGTTCACTCAGCAGGAAGGACAAGGACATTCTGCTCCTTGCAGTCCATTCCCTGTCTCCCTGGAGCATCCCCTGTGACTGCAGTAACTCCTGTTACCTCCTGGACTATCACCTTCATGAAGCTGCCAGCAAGGCTCTGCTGCCGTCCCTAAATCTGTCACCTGGTTTATAAAGTGATTTATATGATTCCATCAGGACCTCAGCAGAGTCCTCCTGACATGGCTATCCTGTTCCTTGTCATCAGGTCCATAATTGATGGAGAGAACTGTTGGGGTCATGTTGTCTCTTACTAATCCTGTGGGATTTCAGAGCCCTCGGGAAGCACTGCTATAATCCAGCTCAGACTATCCACCAAGTTTTGGCAGGCTGCAGAGGAATAACCCTTGGCTCCCCTGGGGTGTTTGTCTCCACTTGTGGCTGGGGTCTACCTGGTTAGAATTGGTTCCATCTTTCTGGGTTCCACTCCGGGTTATCTGACGTAAGAGGTCCGGGGGTCACATGCAGTGGACATTCTAGGTGGTTCTCATGTGCTCAGAAGTAGAGAGCCACTCCCTCAGGACTACAGCAGTTGACAGATGGCGCGTTTTCACTCCACTGTTAGGGTAGTTTGAATATAATTGGCCTTCATAATCTCATAGGGAGTGGCACTATTAGGAGGTGTGGCTTTTTGGAGTGGGTATGTGTGGTGGTATTGTGTTCCCCAAAATATTGTGTACCTTAATAAACTTATCTGGGGTTAGAGACAGAACAGCCACAATATTAAACGTGAGGATAGGCAGTGGTAGCATACGCCTTTAATCCTAGCATTCCAGAGGCAGAAATCCATGTGTTCAAGATACACCCAAGCATGGTGACCCACGCCTTTAATCCCAGAAAGCAAGCCTTTAATCCCAGGGAGTGGTGGTAGAAAGCAGAAAGGTATATAAGGCGTGAGGACCAGAAACTAGAGGCATTTGCCCTGGAGAGGCCTTTGGCCTGGAGAAGCATGTGGCTGGTTAAGCTTTCAGACTTCTAGCAGCAGTTCAGCTGAGACCCATTCTGGATGAAAACTCAGAGGCCTCCAGTCTGAGGAAACAAGACCAGCTGAGGATCCGGCGAGGTGAGGTAGCCGTGGCTTATTCTGTCTCTCTGACCTTCCAGTGTTCACCCCAATACCCGGCTCAGGTTTGATTTTATTAATAAGACCTTCTAAGATTCATGCTACAGGTATGCCCTTTGTTGAAGGAAGTGTGTCATTATGTGGGTGGGGGGGCTTTGAGGTTTCCTGTGCTCAGGGTACCACCCAGCCTCAGTCTGCTTCCTGTTGCCTTCTGATCAAGATATAGCCAGCACCATGTCTGCCTGCACACTGCCATACACCCTGCCATGATGATAATGGACTGATCCTCTGAACTGTAAGTGAGCCATCCCAATGAAATGTTTGCCTTTATAAGAGTTGCTGAGGTCGTGATGTGTCTTCACACCAACAGAAAATCCTACCACCTGCTTTTCTGTCCCACACCCCCATTTTGCTGGGACGGTGGGGGCGGCACCTGCCCACGGCAAGCCATGCCAGCATCTTGAGATTGTCCATAAAGAGTTCCCATCAATAAAATTAGAAGCCCACTGACATTCCTTTTGCTGCAAAAATGAGTGCCCCTAGAGAGGGACCCCCCAGAGAGTCACCTCAGAGAGGCAGCCCAGAAGGAGGCTTGCAAGATGCCATGCTGTGAGGCAGGTATCTCGCTGGCAGAGGCTCCTCTCCAGGGAGTGAAGTGCATCCTCCAAGGGCCTCAGCCACTGCAGTTGGAAGAGTGACATGTGTACCACTTCTACAGAGCTCACCCGAGCACTTGACATTTCCAGAGGCTCGGAGAACCCTTGCTGTTCTTGTTGGTTGGGTAACTGTGCCAGGAATTTAGAATATTGGTAGAGTCTCAACTGCGTGTCAGTGTGATGAGACGGAATGGCTAACGACTCCACAGAGTGACGTGTTTTATAACATTCAAAGGGCTGCCGCACAGCGAACTCAAGAGTCTTGGGCCTGTGTTGCCAAAGAGTAACATGATGTGGGCACGGAAGGATGACACCATTTTCCTTCTTAAAACTGAAAACAATAACAGAGCCTGGACTAAGACAGGGACACATGGCAGTGTGCCTCCACCTCCTGTGGCCTAACCTGGGCTATTCATCTGTATGTGGCAGTGTGCCTCCACCTCCTGTGGCCTAGCCTGGGCTATTTGTCTGCATGTGGCAGTGTGCCTCCACCTTCTGTGGCCTAGCCTGGGCTATTTGTCTGCATGTGGCAGTGTGCCCTCAGCCCCTGTGGCCTAGCCTGGACTATTTATCTGCAAGTAGCTGTCAAAGCTTTCATCTGGTCTGTTCAACCCTGTCAGCCCTGCTTAGAGGCTCCTACATGGGGCCATCATCTCCAGCTGAGCATCTTAGCCAATCATGTGTCCATGGAAGGACCTCTAGGGATTGGGTCTAGACTTACCTCAGCTCAGAAGGTTCTGGAAGGGGGAGAAGAGATTGCTGTAAGATTCTGGGAAGGCTTGTGGCAAGCTATCTTTCAAGCTTTATAGGCCTCTCTGATTTTGAGGTATAGTTTATGAGAAGGTAATACAGTGTTGGGGACCCCAATGGCGTCTTTGGGTTTAGGACAAGGTCACAGACCTAGGACTCCATCAGTAAGAGTGCACAGTGCAGGTGCCTGAATTCCCTAACCCCCTCTGGGCTAGGCTTCCATCCTCCACCTCAGTGTAGCATGAATCTTAAAAGTTCTTATTAATAAAATCAAACCCGAGCCAGTTATTGGGGTGAACACTGGAAGGTCAGAGAGACAGAACAAGCCACAGCTATCTCACCTCGCTGAATCCTCAGCTGGTCTTGTTTCCTCAGACTGGATGCCCCGAGCCCTCATCCAGAATGGGTCTCAGCTGAACTGCTGCTAAAAGCCTGAAAGCTTAACCAGCCACATGCTTCTCCAGGCCAAAGGCTTCTCCAGGCCAAAGGCCTCTAGTTTCTGGTCCTCACGCCTTTTATACCTTTCTGCTTTCTACCACCACTCCCTGGGATTGAAGGCGTGCTTTCTGGGATTAAAGGCGTGTCACCGTGCTTGGCTGTTTCTAATGTGGCCTTGAACTCACAGAGATCCAGAGGGATTTCTATCTCTGGAATGCTAGGATTAAAGGCGTATGCTACCACTGCCTAACCTCTATGTTTAATATTGTGGCTGTCCTGTTCTCTGACCCCAAATAAGTTTATTAGCATACACAATAGTTTGGGGAACACAATACCCCCACACCTCAGGGTGAGTTTTGTTTCTGTAAGTGAATAGTATCAAGTTCATTATTTTTCTGGGGCACAAGGCAGGCATCCCGTGTGTTACGGCTTGAATATATTGCTAGAGTATGTTGGAACTTGATCTTCAAGATGATGGTTTTGGGGCGAGGGGCTGATGAGAGGCTGATAGCCCAGGAGGGTGGGGGTAAATTAGTACTGGTATGTGGAGGTAGGTCTGTGACTACGGGACGAGCTTGGTCCCCTTTTCTTTATCTCAGTCTTTATTTCCTTGCTTTGGTCATGCGCCTGCCCTACTCTTCCCTCCTCCATGGAAAATGCAGTAAACTGTGTTGATGCTGGCCTCCCCAGTCTCTGGGACAGTAGGTCAGCATGCTTCTGTTCACTGTAAATTATTCTGTCTGTGGCACCCTGTGGTGGTATTGTGTTCCCCAAAATATTGTGTACCTTAATAAACTTATCTGGGGTCAGAGACGGAACAGTCACAATATTAAACAGAGGTTAGGCACACGCCTTTAATCCTAGCATTCCAGAGACAGAAATCCCTCTGGATCTCTGTGAGTTCAAGGCCACATTGGAAATGGCCAGGCAAGGTGACACACGCCTTTAATCCCAGAAGTGAGCCTTTAATCCCAGGGAGTGGTGGTAGAAAGCAGAAAGGTATATAAGGCGTGAGGACCAGAAACTAGAAGCCTTTGGCCTGGAGAAGCATGTGGCTGGTTAAGCTTTCAGGCTTTTAGCAGCAGTTCAGCTGAGACCCATTCTGGATGAGTACTCAGAGGCCTCCAGTCTGAGGAAACAAGACCAGCTGAGGATCCGGCGAGGTGAGATAGTTGTGGCTCGTTCTGTCCCTCTGACCTTCCAGTGTTCACCCCAATACCTGACTCCGGGTTTGATTTTATTAATAAGACCTTCAAAGATTCATGCTACAGCACCCAATACAGCGGCACGGAATGGACTAAGTTGCCTCACTGGGTCCTGCTTGAGGTGGCAGTGGCTGAGAGGAAATGTGGAATAATCATTTTGTACACTTGAATATGTGTCTTTGCCAAGGTGCCTTCTGATTGGTTTAATAAAGAGCTAAATGGCCAATAGCTAGATAAAAAATGTAGGTGGGACTTCCAGGCAGAGAGGACTCTGGGAAGAAGAGAGGCAGAGAAGCCAGCCAGACATGGAATGAGTCAGACACACAGAATGGAACAGAGGTAATAAAAACTATTTTTAGTAATCTACATTTTATCATGTGACATTTCCCCTTTTTGTTTAAATAAAAGAGGAAAGGGTTTAACTCTAATACAGTAAAACTATATATAATAAGAAGAATTATCAGGCAAGAATTACAGTCACAATGTCCAGTCCATTTGCATTTGGCAAATCCAGAGACAATACTCCATTATCTATCCTATCTTGATGAGTCCAAAGTTTTATACCTAATATACTTTCTATCTTAGCTTGTATTACCAACCCAAAACTATCTTTTTAGACCTCAAAACATTTTCTTAGATAAACAATTTAAGCTTTTATATCTCTCAACCTTATATACTTACACCTCTTTTGTGAGTTTCTTTTCTGAATTTGGTAACAAACGAAACTGTAACTGTAACTATCTAGTCTTCAACCCCACCAGAGACCTGATAAGGATATATTACCTGAGTAAACAGGAAGTGCAGAGCAAACAACTTCTGAAACTATAATAATGACAGAGACATTTGGCTGCCTGGTCAGTCACCCAAGTTTCCTCTGCAATGTTGGGGCATCCATCTTCAGCCTACAGGCCTAGAATATCTGACAGACTTTTCTATGAAGCAGGAATTTTGAAGGACTGTCCTACCATGTCTTGGCAGAGTTCGGCAGTCACTTTCTTTTATCCTACTTATCCAGTGTGGACAGCATGCTGTCAGCGGTCGAGGCAAGAGCAGTTTCTTGCCCAGTGGCTAGCTTTACCACATTGAAAGCAAATTCAGTGTGCAAGTCCTTCAATGCACATTATCCTTTTTTGAAGTAAATTGATGCTGCCAGGAGCAGATGTGTCTCACTGTTATGAAAACCCTTAGGTTATTAAGCATCTTAAATGCCATATTCTGTAGATCTTTGAAGTGTTCAAAGACCATCTACTATTTAAAATGTATCTGTTTAACCTTGAAAACATACCTAACATGACTACAAGTTTGATTACTATAGATGACTATTTTAAATAGTTTGTAATAATAGCCTTTAAGGACTAGAACTTTACATTACATTCTAAAATGAACTGCATAGGTACAATACCGTAAACAAGATGCTAAAATAACCTTAAATTTGTGTCAATACATAAAAATCCATACTGACGTAAAATATTGAAATGAATAGTTGCTTTTAGTTTAACGTAGACTCAACAATCTCCCTTTCATCCTGTCTTTCCCAGCACCCCCCAGATGAGCAGGACCTTTCACTGAACCCCATGCCTCCCTTCCTGCTTGGATGACAGGGCACTTGACTTTGACTCTGCTCTTGGGAAGCCGAGTTGAGGAAATGACCCAACTGTAGTTGTTTGTTCCTGAAGTTAACAGCCCAGCTTGATCATGGGACTCTGTTGACTGGGATTTGCCAGGAATTCAAGGTCCTTCCTAGAGGACCATTGGATGGATTCCCTCTTCATCTGCACCTGGAGTTTGGGGTTGAGCAGTCTCAATGTGGAGAACCTGGGTGTATCAGGCAAAGGCCTCCCTAATTGAACACACCCTTGACAGTTGTGAGCATGCTGAGTTAGTCTAGCTACACAGTGAAGGCAGGGCAGTGCAATAGTGTTGCTGCCTGACCTGGAGGAGGGCTAGCTCTGACCTGGTGGAGGGCTAGCCCTGACCTGGAGGAGGGCTAACCCTGACCTGGAGGAGGGCTAGCCCTGACCTGGAGGAGGGCTAGCCCTGACCTGGAGGAGGGCTAACCCTGACCTGGAGGAGGGCTAGCCCTGAGCTGGAGGAGGGCTAGCCCTGAGCTGGAGGAGGGCTAGCTCTGACCTGGAGGAGGGCTAGCCCTGACCTGGAGGAGGGCTAGCTCTGACCTGGATGCAGGATCAGAACTCTCAACTGAACAGAACTTGGCCTCCCTTGAGTTGGAATTGTAATGTTTTCCAGCAATGGCCTCAGTTTGGGAATCCAGGGTTGGGTGGCCCCAGGTTTGGGGGCCATCATGGCAATCTCCATTAAGAATAACGTGTGGAGTTTTAGAAGAAGCCTAGAGCGGGGATGCTGGGAGAGCTAGGACATAACAGACAAGGTCCTGGAAGCCATGAACCATAAAACTAGCCCACTGCCCTGGGAGGAACATTTGATCGCAGTTGAGGGAGCTGATTTCTCTCACAGTGGTGTCTGTTCACAGGTGAAGCTGGTGGGGTGAAGGTTCAGCATCAAAAGGAGAACATCATGGTTTTCACAGGTGAAGCTGGTGGGGTGAAGGTTCAGTATCAAAAGGAGAACATCATGATTCTCACAAGTGGTCACTTGTTTTCACGCTAATGGAGTAAAGATTGGAATCAAATCAGGAAAGGGAAGATCTCAAGCACAGTTTCAAATTCCTTGGAGAATCAGGGAAGAAGGAACCTGTGTCACCGGGCCCATGGGCCAGGTGTGGGTGAGGATGAGGGTGCAGCAGAGCAAGGCTGCCATTAGCCTGCAGCACTATGGAGAGCACAGACACTTGAGAAGGCACTTGACCTTTTCAGTGCAGAGTTATAGAATCAGAGGGGGAGAAGAGTGACACTTGACACGGTGAAGAGTCAAGGTACCATCAGGGTGGATTCTGCCGAGTGGCTCCTGTCTGCATCCCACTCCAACCCGATTCTCGGGAGGGGCCGACACCACTGTAACCTGTGAACTAAGATGGCAGTGCCCAGTGGTCATAGACTGCTGTCACTAGGGTAAGCTGAGAAAAGTCCTAAGAACTCAGTGAGTACCATTGTCACCAGAAGAAGCCAGAATCACTGACATCTGCTGAGCTGTGATCACTGTTGACTGCGTGAGCTGGACACACTTAGCTGGAGTGCTGAGAGCCACTGCTGCCTGGAGGAACCAAGAACATGGTTGTCTGGGTGAGCTCACACTACTGTTACTTGGGGGAATGGATATGACTATCATCTGGAGGAGCTGAGAACCACTGTTACCTGTGCAGGTGAGAACACTGGCCTCTGGAAGGTAAGGATGCTGGTACCTGGGGTAGTTGAGAATAGTGGTAACTGGGAGGGGGTGAGAATACTGTTTCTTGGGGGAACTGAGAACAGGTGAGAAAACTAGAGTGGGAGGAGGTGAGAACACTGTTACATGGGGGAGGTGAAACACAGATATAAGGTGGGATGTGAGAACACCAATACTTGGGGGACAGGCGAGTAAGTGGTAAGTGTGGTGTGTGTGAAAACAGTGTTACCTCAGGGAAGTGAGAAGACTGGTACATAGCAAGTGAGAACATACACCTGGGGTGGTAGATCACCAGGCCCTTGTGGGGTGTGAGGACATTAGTACCTGGAGGAGGTAAGAACATCCATACCTGGGAAGTTTAGAATACTGGTATCTGAGTGATAACAGACCTGGGGAAGGACGAGAACACTGGGACCTGGGTGAGCTTCGAAACCGTTAGCCGGTGTGCTGAGAACTATCGTTGCCTGGGGGAGCTGAGAACACTTGTTGCCTGGGTGAGCAGATGCAACTGTTACCTTGAGGAGCTGGGATCCACTGTTACCTGGTGGAGGTGAGAACACTGGTACTTGGGGAGTGGTGAGAATAATGTTATGGTGTGTGTGTGTGTGTGTGTGTGTGTGTGTGTGTGTGTGTGTGTGTTAAAAATACTGCTACCTAGAGGGGGAGGGTAAGAACATTGGTACCTGGGCAGGGGGTGAGAACAGTGGTACCTGGTGAGCCAGTAAAACTGTTACTTGGTGTGCTGAGACCACTGTTGCCGGGGTGAGTGGATGCTACTGTTACTTAGGAAAGTGATGCAACTTTAATCTGGGTCATCTGAGAACCAGTTACCTGAGTGAGCTGAGATATTGTTACTTGGGGGAGCTAAAGCCACTGTTGCCTTGAACAGTTAAGAACCACTCCTGTCTTGGAGGGGGTTATCACTGTTATCCCAGTCAGACGAGACTATTGTCGCCTGGAGGCCTGAGGAGCACTTTCACTGAGCAGTGGAGACCACTGCTAACAGTGCTGAGGTCACTGTTAACCAGTGAACAGAGAACAGTGTTACATGTAGGGGTCACTCAGTTATCTGAGTAAGCTGAGATATTGTTACTTGGAGGAGCCCTGGTCACTGTTACCCGTATGTGCTGAGGACCATTATTACCAGACTGCTTTGAGAAGATTGTGACTAGTGGGGATAAAGACCATTGTTACCCTACTGATCTGAGAACTGATTGTGGCTTACAGCGATCAAGACCGTTGTTACCTGGCTGACCTGAGAACATTGTAACCTGGGAGAATCAAGACATTATTACCTTACTGATCTGAGAACATTGTACCTTGGGGGGGTCAGGAACATTGCTGTCCCATTTAAAAACATTGTAACCTGGAAGGAATCATGACCGTTATCTCCTGATTTGAAAACATTGTAACCTGGAAGGGAACAGATCATTTTTACCTTACTGATTTGAGAACATTGTGGCTTGTGGAGATCAAGACCATTGTTACCTGGTGATCTGAGAACATTGTAGCCTTGGAGGATGAAGACTTTTATTAGCTGACTTACCAGAAATCATTGTAACCTGGAGGGATCAAAATCATTCTTATCTGGCTGATCTGAAAACACTGTAACCTGGGGTAAAAGGACTGTTGTTACCTGACTCAACAGAGACCATTGTAACCTTGTGGAATCAATGCCATTGTTACTTGACTGATCTGGGAACATTGTAACCAGTGGGGTTAAAGAACATTGTTAACCTGACTCATCTGAAAACATTGTAATTTGGGGGGGGGTTAATTGCCATTTTTATGTGAATTGAAAACATTGTAACCTGGAGGGGAAGCAAGACCATTGTAACCTTATGACCAGAGAATATTGTTGTGTTTGTGTGTGTGTGTGTGGGGGGGGGGGGGGGATAAAGGCAATTATTACCTGGGTGGTCTGAGAACATTACAATCTTGGAGGATCAAGACCATTGTTACTTGACTGACCTGAGAACGTGGTAACCTGGGAGAATCAAGACTTTTTTCCTGACTGATCTGAGATCAGTGTAATCTTGGGACATAAAGACCACTGTTACCTGGCTAATATAAAAGCATTGCATTCTGGGAGAATCAAGACTTTTTTCCTGACTGATCTGAGATCAGTATAATCTTGGGACATAAAGACCACTGTTACCTGGCTAATATAAAAGCATTGCATTCTGGGAGAATCAAGTGTGTTACAGCTCTGAAGGCAAAGGTATCCTGGCAGTCGGAAGCCAAGGATTACCTATAGCTCAAAAGGGAAAGGTATTCCAACAGAAATGTTAAGGCTCTGTTCTGGGGGGTGGGGGACAGCTTCCCCAGCGAAGTGTTACAGGCCTTGCTCTGGGAAAGGTTTCCCTAATGCAAGTGTAACAGTCTTCTCCAGCAGGGGAGGATTTCCCCAGCTGGGTTGTCACAGCTCTGCTTCACAGAAATGTTACAACTCTGCTCAACTTCCCTGGAAAGTAACAGTTTGCTCCAGCAAGGGAAAGTTTCCCCAGCCAAAGTGTTAAAGTTTTGCTCTGCTCTAGCTCTGCTCTGGTGAGAGCCATTACAGCTCTGCTCTGCTCCAGTGAAAGTTGTTCTATCTCTGCTCTGCCTCGCTTCTTGGAAAGAAAGTTGTTACTACAAACCTCATTCAAGATTTATTGGGAGGGAGAGTGGCTGCCTCTGCCAGGGGTGGAAAAAGGGCAGCCCCAAACTGAACAGGTACAGGGCTTATGTAGGATTTCCTAGGGGTGGAGCTTCCCAAGGTGGAGATTTTCAGGGTGGGGATTGGTAGGATTTCAATTCCTAAGCTTGGGACAAGTTCAGAGATTGGTTGGATTTCATACTCAGAGATTGGTTGGATTTCAGTTCCTGAACTGGTTAGGGGCAGGGTGTGTTTCTTTGACTCTAGCCCTTTTTACCCTGCATCAAGAACACTGTTACCTGATTGATCTGAGGGCATTGTGACTTTGGGGGGAAAAGAACATTGTTACCTGTCTGATCCGAGAACAGTGTAACCTTGTGGGATCAAGACCATTGTTTCCTGATTTGAAAACATTGTAACCTGGGGTGGGGGGGACTCAAGGCTATTGTTACCTTACTGATCTGAGAACATTGTGACTTGTGAGCACCAAGACGATTGTTACCCCATTTGAAAACATTTTAGCCTGGAAGGAATCATGACCATTGTTATTTGATTTGAAGATATTGTAACTTGGAGGAGAATACAGATTATTGTTTTCTTGAGAATATTGTTATATGGGGGAGGGGGGAAAAAGACAGTCATTACCTGGGTGATCTGAGGACATTGTAACCTTGGAGAATCAAGACCATTGTTACCTGACTGATCTGAGAAAAGTGCAATCTTGGAGCATAAAGACCATTGCTCTCTGGCTGATGTCAGAACACTGTAGAGAACCCAGAACCTGGGAGAATCAAGACCATTGTTACCTGAATGATACGAGAATATTGTAACATGGTGCTTAAGACCATTATTAACTTACTTATCTGAGAACCTTGTAACCTGGGGGGAGGGGAATAAAGGCCTTTGTCATATGGCTGATCTAAGAATGTTGTAATTTGTATTAAGAACATTATTACATGATTTCCTAACATTGTAACCTTGAGGAGTCAAGACTATTGTTACCTGGCTGATCTGAGATTATTGTAATCTTGTGGAAAAAGACCAGTATTGGTAGGTTGATCCGAGAACATTGTAAACTTGGATATCAAGACAGTTGTTACCAGACTGATCTGAATACATTATCACCTGTGGGAATCAAGACAATTGTTTCATGGTTGATCTTAGAATATTCTAACCTTTGGGAGAGGATAAAGACAATTGTTACCTGGCAGACCTGAGAACAACCTAACTTAGGGGAATCTAGGTCAATGTTACCTGGCTGATCTGAGGACATTGTAACTTGTGGGGTTAACGATTATTGTTATCTGACTGATATTAGAACATTGTAACCTTGAGGGATCAAGACCAATGTTACCTTACTGATCTGAGAACTTTGTAACCAGAGGGGATCAAAACCATTTTTACTTGGCTCATCTGAAAACATTGTATCTTGGAGGATAAAGAACATCATTACCTGGCTGCTCTGAGAACACTGTAAACTGGGAGAATTGTGGTGATATATTGTGTACCCTAATAAAATTTGCCTGAAGATCAGAGAGACAAAGGAGCAAGCCACTGCCATGTTTTACCTCTAGGACACCTCAGCTTGAAAAGGCTTCAGTTCCTGCCTCCTTTCTCCACCCAGCCATCACTTCCTTCCTAGTGCTGGGATTAATGGCATGTGTACTTCCCAAATACTGAGATTAAAGATGTATGATGCCCAAGTACTGGGATTAAAGGTGTGTTCCACCACTGCCTGGCTCTGTTTCTCTCCTAGACTGAGTCAATCTTATGTTTTCCAGGGTGACTTTGAACTCACTGAGTGCTAGGATTAAAGGTGTGTGCCACTACTACCTGGCATCTATGTTTAATCTAGTGGCTTGTTCTGTTCTGTGATCTTCAGGGAAATTTTATTAGGGTACACAACATATCACCACAGAGAATCAAGACTATTGTTACCTAGCTGCTCTGAGAACATTGTAATTTGTGGGGATCAAGACTATTGTCACTTGGCTGCTCTGAGAACATTGTAACCTTGGTGGATAAAGAGCATTGTTACCTGGCTGCTCTGAGAACATTGTAATTTGTGGGGATCAAGACCATTGTTGCTTGGCTGCTCTGAGAACATTGTAACCCTGGAGGATAAAGAGCATTGTTGCCTTGCTGATCTAAGAGCATTGTCCCCTTGGGGATTCAAGACCATAATTTCCTGATTTGAAAACAGTTTAACCTTTGGGGAATCAAGACCATTGTTACCTAACTGGTCTGAAAACATAGTATCCTGGGGTTATCAAAACCTTTTTTACCTGAGAACACTGTAGCCTTGCTGGGGATGAAGGTCATTGTTACTTGACTGATCTGAGAACATTGTAACTCATGGGGTTAAAGAATATTTTTTTCGTGGTTTAT
>CABHPR010103598.1:6355-33342 GCA_902168415.1 Peromyscus melanophrys | reverse complement strand
GTGCTGGGATTAAAGGTGTGTTATCGAATATACAGTGGCACTGAGCACACACTCCCCACTCCAGAAGAGAGGAACGGGTACATTAATTAGCAAGGAAAGATTAGATGAAAACGAGACTGAAACTCAGCAGGGAAAACACTAAACCCTGAGTTCGTGCATTTGATGGCATCATGTGTCCAACAAGCTCTGTTGCTTTGGCTATATGTAGCCTCTATCTTGAGTCAACTTTATTCAGTGCCCAAAGCTTTCCTTGGCAGATGTTTCTGGCATCTCCAATATCCTTGAGGGCACCATTGCAAGTAGGCATCACCTCCATAGCTTCATAAAATGACCTCTTAGGGTCTTATTGCAGGAAATCTGACCCTGCCTCACACTTCCTGGATTCATTAGCTTTTTGAAACCTTGGTGCAAGGCTGTATGATTATCTCATTGCTGAATTCTGTGCATCTGAAAAAGCAACATGATGTGGATGATGTTAAGTTATGCTACCAGCTCAAGATGTAGCCTAGCCCCCCCTTGGACCACAAGTGCTGTGGCCTCTGTGTGCCGCCTTGACTGAACAGGAAAATACTTCTCTAGAGTGTTTTCTGCATTTTACACTAGAGCAGCAGTTCTTAACCTGTGGGTCCCAACCCCTTTAGGGGTCGCATGTCAAATATCCTGCATATCAGATAGTTACATTATGATTCATAATCATAGCAAAATCACAGTTACGAAGTAGCAATGAAAATAATGTTATGGTTGGGGTCACCATAACATGAGGAACAGTATTCAAGGATCGCAGCATCAGGAAGGTTGAGAACCACTGGTCTAGAGACTGATTTTTAGGCATTAGCCTTTCAAGTGAATGTTTTTCAACTGAGTTTTTAGTTTTATATCCTGGAGCCTTTCCTGGTAGGGTCTTGCCCTCAAGGCAATATACCATACAGGGTTTAAGGTTTTCCTTAATTGCACAAATTTCATTACACTTCTAGCCAGTTTGTCCAAGCCTAACTGTCTTCAACTTTAAGGCAGCCATGTTCTTTTTCTTGTCAAACTGCATATTTATGTCCATAACTTTTTTTTTTGAGGCAGGATCTCATGTAGCCCATTCTGGCCTCAAACTAGCTATGTTGCTGAGGCTGACTTTGAACTCCTGAGCCTCTTGGCTCTACCTCCCAAGTGTTAGGATTATAAGGATGGGCCACTATACCTAGTTAAAACTTCAACCTAGTTGATGCTCTTTCCTTCACCAAACTGTACATTTTCTACATCTTGTGTGTGTTTTGTGCTTTCTCAATGGATTGATGCAATAATAACCACAGTAAGTTATAACTATACTACAGCCTAGAAGTTATGCTGACTTCAGATTTCCTCCAAGCAACTTAGTCCATTACTTTTTTTTTTTTTTTTTTTTTTTTTTTGGTTTTTCGAGACAGGGTTTCTCTATGTAGCTTTGCGCCTTTCCTGGAGCTCACTTGGTAGCCCAGGCTGGCCTCGAACTCCCAGAGATCCGCCTGGCTCTGCCTCCCGAGTGCTGGGATTAAAGGCGTGCGCCACCACCGCCCGGCCGAGTCCATTACTTTTAAATTCAGCATCACTCAAATGATCAGGTGGGCAGAAATGAGCCAGATTATTTTGCCAGAATATAAAACAAACGACTTCTAGTCCTTGTACCTAGCTGAGATCTCCTTAACCAGGACTTTATTATTCACATTTCTGTCTGTATTCTGTTACTGCACATTCCCACCAGAATATACTGTAAAGCTCTACTTCAGCACTCTAGGTCTTATCTAGCCAACAGGACCAAAGTCTTCCAAATTCTTCCTGCAAAGCACCTCAAAATGCCTACAGATTTGTGTGATGACATAGTCACAGCAATGACCCCACTTCTGGGTACCAACTTTCTTACTTTTCTCTTGTTGCTATAACAGAACACCTGCCATGAGATTTATTTGGGGGATATAGTCCATCACAGCGGGCAAGGCATGACAGTGGGAATATGAGGCAGCTGGTCATGAAGCGAAGAACACTGATGCCCAGCTTGCTTTTTCCTTTTGACCGTTGTATTCAGCCTGAGACCCCTGCCTACCTGACAGTGTTACCCACATTCAGGTGGTGAGGTAAACCTATCTGCAAACTCCATGAAGGGAGAGCATTGTCCAGTCCTTTTACAAAGGCTTAGAGATAGAGAGGGGCTTTGCTCCAGGCTTGGTCTTGAACTTGTAAAGTTCAGGGTTGAGACTTGATCTTTTCAGGTCAGGACATCACTACTGACTAAACCTACTGATAGTAAGCTATTCTCTAGCACTCCAGCACTTCCTAAACATTTTCTTCCCAAAGTGGGAGAGGGAGGGAAAGAGAGCCCTAGCTTTTTCAACTGGGTGCCAAGGCAAGTGGCTGCTTAGTGATTCATCCCCTAGATTCAGGCCTAGGTGCCATTCAGTGACCTTAAGATCCACACCCTACTTACGCAAAAGGCCTGTCTATTCAGGCTTCTTTATTTCTAGGGACAAGCCAGAATTTCCCCAGGACTTCTGCCAGGCATGTGTCACTGCTCATGGCACATCATGTGTTGCTGCTCTACTACTAGGCTTCGCTAGCACCCAAACTGCAGCTCCTTTCTGCCTTTGTACAATGTGGATAATGCTTCCTGCCACTTGGGTTGTGGTAAGGACAATTGAATGAGGTCACCTTTGTATCTGGCACCTGAGCAAAGCACTCAGCTAATGTGAGTTCATCTTTCCTGCTTTTCCCTGCTTAGCTGCCCAGTCTTGCTCGATCTTTACTCCACTATCCACATTGCCAGGCTCTGAGCATCTCTGGTGCTGAGTGGCAGCAATAACTTTCTCATCCACTTATCAAGCATTTCTGGAGGTCTTGGGGTCTTAATGCTTTGCCCAAGTGCCAGCCTTAGTGTCAGGGTAAGGTCCCTTTCTGTTTTACAAAAGCCAGGGAGTGTTCATCTGTTTTGCGGTCCCACTCATGCTGTGTGTGGTCGTGGCCTAGTTCTCTACCCCTCCCCTAATTTATCAGGATAGAGACAAGTCTGATTCATTTCTCTGTCTTCATTGTCCAGCGTAGGGTGACTCATATTTTGGGAGATGATTAACTAGGAGCCCCTTTTCTCTTCTTGCCCTTTCTTCTATCTTCCCTTTCCCATACCTGGGAGGATGCTCTTTCCCTCTGCACTCTCCCTTTTATTGGTATGGGGTTATAGTTAACCTTTTCTCTTCTGGACACCCTTGATGAAGTAGACCTCCTGGTTCTGGGAGATGGCTGACAGTGTGAGCAAGGATGAAGTAGCCAGTGTACTAGTGCACAGCCTCCAGGGTGGGAGGAGTGCCTGGGTTGCTGGCAGCTTGTGCATCAACAGGGAAGCACATTAAAGGCTTCCCGGTGCCTTTGTCATCTCTGCAAATGAAGCCACACCTTCCTGGTGTGGTGGGCCCCGAGGGTGGGGCTGCCTAGGTCTTCCCTTGTCCCTCTTCATCTTCTGCCTAGCCACTCACCTAGGGCTTTTTGAGGTATCTCCATTGTACATCATCTCTTTATGCTGGCCTCTTCCCCTCTTAGGTTTAGTGGTCACCTCACCATATATGTTATCTCAGAGCCTCTTTAGATCCTGCCAGAAGTCCTGAGTTCTTGACAAATGTGTCAGGTAGACCAAATGCTTCCCATTTTTATAACTGGTATGACAAGTTTAGGCAGCTTCCTACAGCCAGGAACCAGTGCAGTAATGGAGCTGGCTGGGTTGAAAACCAGGGCTTTTCTACAGATGGAGGTCCTGGACAGCCAGGACTACACAGAGAAACCCTGTCTCCAACAACCAAAAGAACAACAAAAGAAAACCAGGGCTTTAGACCTCCAGACACTCTGCCCACTCTGCCAGTGATCTCTCCTGTGTTTTTAGGGAATCGAGTATACCCATTGCTTGTAGTGGGCTACAAAAATGGCCTTTTGTAGTCATCTTTAGCAGAGATCCTCTAAGTTCCTAGGTAGGGTAATGTCCCCTAGGAATAGACTTCATATTCTGTAGTACAGCCCTGTTGCTGGGTCAAGTTGTCTGCTTCTGGCAGCCAGCAGAGGGCGTGAGGAGCCTGAGAAAGATCTGCTTCTGCTTCATTTTGAAATGGAAGTGTCTTACGCTGTCAAGGTCATTATTATTTTAATTTCGAAGTATGGGTTTGTATAGGTTCAATTAACCAACCCTTTGGGATCCAATGTAATTTGGAATTGAGAAAATATGCAGACTTTGGGAAAGTCTCCTGGTGTTTAGACTTTGTATTATAGAATACTTTAGCAGAGGCTGGAGAAGTACCTTATGGTCAAGTGCCTGAATGTTTCTGCATGAAAATATTTGAATCTTCACCCTCAAGTAGGGTGTCTGGGTATATGTCGGTTCTGTTCAGGTTATGATGGGACATGAATTAGATTGGGACTTTGGGTTTTCTGTATTTTTTCAAGTCTCTTGATGTTCAGAGCATCTAGGAATTTGGAATTTTGGATGAAGAATTATGTATCTTTTTTTTTTTTCCGGAGCTGAGGACCGAACCCAGGGCCTTGTGCTTGCTAGGCAAGCGCTCTACCACTGAGCTAAATCCCCAAACGAATTGTGTATCTTTATTGGGAAAGGGGGGTAAGAAAAATCACCTATAGCACGAATACTTAGGATTATATTTATATTTATTGTCTACTTTTTTTCTGTTTTGTACTATATATATGTTTGTATACATATGTATGCATAGGGCTCAAGATCTACATTTTAGCTAGTTATTCTCTTCAGCATCTTCCCTGGGTCAAACTTCTTGATAGAGAACCACATTCTCCATCTAGGCACTTATGGAGTCTAGGCCTCTGGCTGCCTGGGCTAGGCCTTGTAATATCTAGAGCAGGGATCTGAAAACAGATGAAGTTTCCAGGGGATCTGGGGCCTCTCTGGGATTAAGTCTTGATCTTGTCCAGTGACTGAATCTCTTGCTTTGTAGTCAGAGTAGTCAAGAAGGACTGTGAATTTCCCAGTATCCTTTCTGCCAATCATCTGGTCCTCTCAGGAATTGAGGGCAGGACCCTGGGGAGGGGGTACAGCCTTTCCTGGGTAACAGGTTTCCCTGTTGCTGACCTCCGGCTCTTTCCTCTAGCAGGAACACTGGTTTGAAAAGGCCTTACGGGACAAGAAAGGCTTCATCATCAAGCAGATGAAGGAGGACGGTGCCTGTCTCTTCCGGGCTGTAGGTGAGTATCTGCCTTGGTCATGCAGGCTGGGGTTAAGGATCTCTCTGAGCTGTGCCCAGTTGTCAGTAGCAGCCCCTGAGACAGGATTGAGGCATAGTTAACTAGGTGGTATTTTAGGATATCCAGGCACGAATCTAATGTTAGGCTTTGGCCTCTGCTCTTGGATTGTGTTGAGTGAATAATACAGCAATAGTAATGATAAAGTGACATCACTTAGAGACTAACACTACTACTAACAAACACTACAGGAAACCCGTCTGTCTGTCTGTCTATCTATCTTTTTTGTTTGTTTTTCCCGAGACAGGGTTTCTCTGTGTGCTCCTGACTGCCTTGTAGACCAGGCTGGCCTCGAACTCAGAGATCTGCCTCCCAAGTGCTGGGATTAAAGGGCTGAGCCACCACCACCTGGCGTGGAAACCCTTTTATTATTCCACAATTTAGGTGACCATGGGGACTGATGTTGCTTTTACTTGTCAGATGAGAAAAGTGTCTCAGAAATGGGGAGTGACTTGCCCCGGGTTACACAAGAAGTATGATAGTCAGGATTTTATATCTGAGTTAGCCACATCACATTGTGGTCACTTTGGTATGGAAGAGTTTGTACCCAGAGTTTTCTGTGGTGTGCTCTGTTGGGGAAGGTCTCTATTCTGTGCTTGTGCCTGTGTGTGAATTTGGGTGTGGTGGCACACACCTTTAATCCCAGCATGCAGGAGGCAGAAGCAGGTGGATCTCTATGAGTTCAAGGCCAGCCTGGTCTACAGAGCAGGTTCCATGCCAGCCAAGGATATATTTGTCTTATGACACATCCAAAAAAATCTAGATCTTTACAAATTTCTATATTAGGGTTTTTTTTTTCTTTTACCTTACACAAAAGTAGAGAAAATAGTGAACCCTTTCAGATGCAATCATCTAGCTTCAAAAAGTCATTAACACAGCTGAGTGGTAGTTGTGCAAATTTATTGTTTGTGTTTGTCCTTTTGAGGGGCCTGCCACCCAGCTGCCAAATAAATCACACACACAGGCTTATTCTTAATTATGAATGCCCAGCTTTAGTTTGGCTTGTTGCTAGCCAACCTAACTTAAATTATCCCGTCTACCTTTTGCTTCTGGGTTTTTCCTTTTCTTACTTCTTTATATCTTACTTTCACTCCATGAGTTGCTGTATAGCTAGGTGGCTGGCCCCTGATGTCCTCCTCCTCCCAGATTTCTCCTTCTCTTTATCTTCTCTGCCTGCCAGCCTGGCCTATCTCTCTTGCCTCACTATTGGCCATTTAGCTCTTTATTAGCCCATCAGGTGTAAGTAATACACCTTAAAATAATATTCACCAAGCCAGGTGGTGGTGGCGCACGCCTTTAATCCCAGCACTCAGGAGGCAGAGCCACGCGAATCTCAGTGAGTTCCGGAGGCCAGCCTGGGCTACAGAGTGAGTTCCAGGAAAGGCGCAAAACTACACAGAGAAATCCTGTCTCAAAACCAAAGAAAACAAAACAAAACAAAACAAAAAAAACAAAAACAAAAAACTCCCCAACACAATCTTTAATCTAGGAGGCAGACACAGGCTGATATCTGTGAGTTCAAGGCCAGCATGGTCTACAAAGAGAGTTCTAGGACAGCCAGGACTGCTATACAGAGGAACACTATTTTGAAAAAAAACTACACAAACACACACACACACACACACACACACACACACACACACACCACACACGCGCGTCATTTAACACATAGAACTTTTGACACAGGATCATTTCATTCATAAATATTTTTGTATGTTTCTTTAACCAATATATGTGTATTGGTTTCTGTCTTTTTAACATAAGAAAAGTACTGCTATCACAACTAGCAAAATTAAATTTTTTTCCTTTTTTGAGACAGAGTCTCATTCTCTAGCCCAAGCTAGCCTGAAACTTGGAATAATCCTGCTCCAGCCTCCTAAGAGCTAAGATTATAGGTGTGACCCAGTATGCACAGCTAAGAATTAGTATTTTTTTTAAAGATTCATTTATTTATTATGTATACAGTGTGCTGCCTGCATGTATGCTTGCATGCCAGAAGAGGGCGCCAGATCCCATTATAGATGTTGTGAGCCACCATGTGGTTACTGGGAAATTGAACTCAATCTCTGGAAGAGCAGCCAGTGCTCTTAACCTATGAGCCATCTCTTCAGCCCAGAATTAGTAATTTTTTTGAGAGTGTCTGTCTCTGTTAGTCTTGGCTGTTCTGAAACTGTCTATGTAGACCAGGTTGGACTCAAACTTTGAGATCCACCTGCCTCTGCTGGGATTAAAGATGTGTGCTACTGTGCCAGGCTGGAATTAGTAATTTCTTTTCTTCTTCTTCTTCTTCTCTTTTTTTTTTTTTTTTTTTTTGGTTTTGTTTTTTTTGAGACAGGGTTTCGGTGCCTGTCCTGGATGTGGCTCTGTAGACCAGTCTGGCCTCGAACTCCCAGAGATCCGCCTGGCTCTGCCTCCTGAGTGCTGGGATTAAAGGCATGCGCCACCACTGCCTGGCTAGTAATCTCTTTTTGTTTTTTGAGACAGGGTTTCTCTGTGTAGCTTTTGCACCTTTCCTGGAACTCGCTTTGGAGACCAGGCTGGCCTCGAACTCACAGAGATCCGCCTGCCTCTGCCTCCCGAGTGCTGGTATAAAAGGTGTGTGCCACCACCGCCCGGCTTAGTAATTTCTTAGTACTGTCTACTAAGCCTGAGCTAGATCTTTGAGTCCCTTGTGGCTATGAATCTTTGACCAAACAAGTGTTTGTGAAATCCTATACCGACTCAAAGGGAAATAAGAGTGTAGCCTGTTCTCTTCCCACACCAGTGGTTCTATCTTCCAGGGAAAATGGCTGGGAATCAAAGATCTGCCTTTTAGTTCTAGCCCCAGTTTATAACTGCTGTGTGGGTCTTAGGCTGTTTCCTCATCTGTGAAATGGTGGTGCTCCCCAGGGCTCCTTGACTTCTTTCTAGGTCTGTTCTTAGTTTCTGGGTGACCCCCATGTCTGGTGTAAGCTAGACTGGATCAGGTACCACTCCTGGGCAACTGGCTGTTCATCTTTCTGGACCCTCTTTCATTAGCTGAAGAATGGCTTAAAGGATTCTACTTTTTTTTTTGGTTTTTCGAGACAGGGTTTCTCTGCGTAGGTTTGCGCCTTTCCTGGATCTCTCTCTGTAGCCCAGGCTGGCCTCGAACTCACAGAGATCCGCCTGCCTCTGCCTCCCAAGTGCTGGGGTCAAAGGCGTGCACCACCACCGCCCGGCAGGATTCTACTTTTGTTATGAATTGATTTCCTTTGATGATAAATCTCTCAGTGCTTGACACATAGTAGGTCATCATGGACCAGTAGCACTGGTAAAGCCTGGCTGCTGTTCTCAGTCGTGTCTCAGCCAGAACTATTTGTGGAATGGCTGGGACAAATGGTTGCTTACCTTCTACCAAGCAGAAACTATTCAGGTAATGGTTTCCGTTGGTTTGGAGAAAAATCCCAACTTTCCTACGCCTCTGGCTGAAAGTCATCTTCTCCCTGGGATATTTACTAGAGAAGGACCTCGGTTGGAAGGTATCTTTGGGATAAAAGGAAGGTAGAAAATGAGAAGGTGAGGACCTGTTAGTTTCTAGGCCCTGTATTAACCTCGGGCTGGATGTTGGATAAGCAAGATTACTGTTGGGCATCTGGCCTCAGATGTTCACTGAGGCAGCTTGGGGCTGTTGACCTGGTATGAATAATAACCCACATCAAGAGCAATTTTTTTTGTATTTGTGTGTCTATCTAGCTCCCCCTCCATTGGGGCCTTCCAGTAAGGGGCCCAAAGCATACAGGAAGAGCTGACCACAGCAGGTTGAAGGCCTTTCCTTATCAGCACTATGGCTACACATTTCCCCTGACTGGGCTGCCCTCAGCTTTTCTCTGTAAAACCTCAGGAGTCCTATGGCCTCTCCCCTGAAGTACGCGGCCCCCGGTCTCTAGGCCTCCTAGAGGTTTCCCTGGTGCAATGTACACAATACATGTGCCGGGCAAGGGGACTTTGCCCCCAGGCTTTCCGTTGTCCCCCTGTTTCTAGCCTAGCGTATACAGGGACAGATGGCCATCATCTTCAGCTTTCTGCAAAGGCCTGCAGGCTTTAACTTCCTACCGTGTTGTAAATAGTAGAGGGAACATGAAACGGAGAGTTAGAATTGAGTGGGTTGCACACCTGTGTGGCAGGCACTTTGTTGTTGTTCCCCCGACCCTACTGTGTGCTGCATACTCATCTGTGTGCTTCAGGCCCTCCTGAAAGGGTTCAGTCAGTAGCCCATGAAGTAGAATCGGTCGAAGCTCTGAAGAGAAGACAGGAGGTGGAGCTCAGTAGTGGAGCACTTGCCTAGCATTCAGGAGGCCCTGGATTTGATGCCCAGCACCACCAGGGATGGAGAGGGAAGTGACAGTGGTAGAGTTTGATGGGAACCTTCAGATGTCCAAAGGATAGCCCTAGCTCGGTGGTTCTCAACCTATGGGGCATGACCCCAGTGTGAGGAATGACCATTTCATAGGAGTCACCTAAGACCATCAGAAACAGATATTTATTTACATTACGATTCATAACAGTAGCAAACTTACAGTTAGGGAGTAGCAATGAAAAGAATTGTATGGTTGTGGGTCAACGCAACATGAGGAACTGTATTAAAGGATAGCAGCGTTAGGAAGGTTGAAAACCACTGCTCCAGCTTCTTAGTTTGTCTGTTCTTTGACCTCTCTGGACCTTCCTTCTTCCAGCTAGAAGAATTTATTCTTCCATTGTTGAGAATCTTGCGCAGGTGGTTTTCTGTCCTTTGTTTTGCCACTGACATCTGAACAGCACTTCTGAACCAGTATCAATTGCTTGTACCCATTTCTCCCTGGCACCTCCTCCTAGAGATTCATGAGCATCAGTGAAGTCTTGGGTGGAGGTGGGTTTCCTGTGGCCCACCCTGCCCTGCTGTGCTCAGATAACCTCCCTCCTAGAAACATGAGCCTCACTCCCTTTTCCTCCATTTGGCTTTGACTCAGCAGAAACATCTAACCCTGGCCATGGCAGTGATGCTGACCTTTGGGCCAAGTAGAAGCTACATAGATGTGTCTGCATGGGCCTCAGGAGAGAGTAGCAGGGACTTTGTGTTATGGCCCAGAAATATTAGCCAGATCCACTTCTTTTGTTGTTTTGGTCTTGGACCATGGATCATCAACACTGGGAAGGATGGCTCTTAGATAATTTTTACGGTTTTTTCTTTTTATTATTGTTTGTTTTTTTGAGGCAGGGACTTACTCTAGCCCCGTCTAGCCTAGAACTTTCTTGGAGACCAGGTAGCCTTGGCCCTTGAACTTGTGACATACTTCCTGTCTCAGACATATTGCCATCATGCCTTGTTATTTAGTTTTGACAACTTTTTGGTTTTGGTTTGTTTCTAGACAGGGTTTTTTGTGTAGCACAGACTGTCCAGGAACTCACTCTGTAGACCAGGCTAGCCTTGAACTCAGAGATATGCCTACCTCTAGCCTCCCAAATTCTGGGATTAAAGGCATATGCCAACCCCCTGGCCTTAGATTTGACAGCTTTATAAAATGAGAAACTGAGGCCTCACAAGAAAGCCAGGACCCTGTCTTTATCTAGGTCACTCAGCCAATGTCAGAACAGCAGTGTTTGAGATTGTATCAAGACACAGGAGATTTCTCTGTGCTATTTCCTGTACAACTTTCTCCATTGACCTCTCTGTGCTCAGCATCTTTGTGTTTTCTAGTTTCCCATGGGAATCCTTAAGCAGAAAAGTATAGACCTCAGATTGGGTCTGAGGTCATGTGTCTTGCCCATAGTTTGTACCCAGTGGAACAGTTGGGTGTGCATACCATAGTTCTTGACAGGTGGGTGGATATTTTCCTAGCTCTTTTCCTTAGTGTGGCCAAGGTTCCCACAGGAGCAGGACAGTAGAGAGCAGACTAGGTTACTGTTGCCCCTTGCTGCTGTGTGTACCCACGTTTGTGTGGTTTGTTTTTAGGTTCTTCACAAAAACTAAGCTTCCTTTATTAAACATAGCGTGTGTGTGTGTGTGTGTGTGTGTGTGTGTGTGTGTGTGTGTGTGTACACCATAGTATGTTTATATGGAGGTCAGAGAAAAACTTGCGGAAGTCTGTTATCTTCTTCTTTCCTCCAGGTGGGTTCTAGGATCGAACTCTGGTTGTCAAGCTTGGCAGCAGGTGCCTTTACCTCTTGAGCCATCTGCATAGCCTCCAAACTTCCTTTTTTGTCTTTAGCAGAATTTAATGGTAGGGAAGCAGTCAGACAGCAGCCTGAGGAGTACGTGGTTCCCAGGTCCCTCCAAAGCAAGGGAGGACCATGTATTTACTGCCCTTTAGAAATAATCTGAGCCAGGCGGTGGTGGCACACACCTTTAATCCCAACTCGGGAGGCAGAGCCAGATGGATCTCTGTGAGTTCGAGGCCAGCCTGGTCTACAGAGTGAGATCCAGGACAGGCACCAAAATTACACAGAGAAACCTTGTCTCAAAAAACCAAAAAAAAAAAATCTGGACTTGAACTGGTGAAGTGAACAGTTCAGTCAGTAAAGGTGCTTGTTGCTGAGCCTGGCAACTCGAGTTCAATCCATAGGAGTCATGTGATGAGAGGAGAGGACAGACTCCCACAGGTTGTCCTCTGATCTATACATGTGCTTGGGCATGCAGATGTGCAAAATAGATAGTAAATGTAATGATAAAGTCATAAAAGAAAAGTAGGGGCTGGAGAGATGGCTCAGAGGTTAAGAGCACTGACTACTCTTCCAGAGGTCCTGAGTTCAATTCCCAGCAACCACAAGGTGGCTCACAACCATCTGTAACGAGATCTGGTGCCCTCTTCTGGCCTGCAGTCATACATGCTGTATACATAATAAATAAATAAATCTTAAAAAAAAAGAAAAAAGAAAAGTAGGGACAGTGGCTGAGTGGTTAAGAGCACTTGCCACTCTTGCAAGTGGGAACCCAGGTTGGCTTCCCAGCATTCACAGAGTGGCTCGCAACTTTCCTTAACTCTCTAGTTCCAAAGGATCCAGTGCCCTCTCCTGTTTGTGGGCATCAGGTATGCACGTGGCACACACATGTAGGTGCAGGCAAAACTTATCAACATACAATAAAATAATGTCTGTTGCAGGTGTGGGGCAGAAGAATCTCTCTCTGTCTTGCTTCTCCTTGTAAGTGTGGGCAAATGCAGGTTACATTTTAGGGCAGCAGAGAGAAGGATGAAAGCAGTTTGTTAGAGGTGGTGGACATTCCTCTCCTACCTCTCCCTAGCAAAGGCTGGGAAGGAAGTGGTATGGGTTCCTGAGTACGTGCAGCCTCACATCTTGTCTAGTCTTCAGTCTTTCCTGATTGGTGACAAGGGCAAGTACTCACTGTATGCCGTGGTTCTGTGTTGCTGGAGTTGGTTATGTGGGTATTTAGTCTCAACGGGTTCAGTCTTTTGGAGGCTCTGCAGGCTGCATGTGGGTACATATGTGCACTTGTATGTGAGTATCTTTGTATGTTCAGAGAAAGCAAAGTGGTGTGGTGCCTGGGGAGGAAAGTTGGTGTTGAATCTGGAGAAGTGTGCACTCGCTGGTACTTGTTATCCTCCCCTTATTCCAACTGATTCCTTGTGCCAGCAGGGAACCTGGGGTAGACAGGATCAAGGCTAGCCCTTAGTGAAGTAAGGGGGCTGTGGGCCATGAGGTGTGTGTGTGGGGGAAGGGGGTGTCAGCAGACGTTGGTGCCTTCCCACCTTTGACAGCACATATGTGATGACTGTGTGATCCTGCACTAGCTGTGCGCTTTCCGTGTCAGCGCCTCCTCCATCCTGTGTGACTTTTGGTGAGGGTCAGATGAGGTGTCTGAAAGTCTGTAGGAGAACTAATGATAGAGTACTATGCTGGGAATTTGTGGGCCCTGCTTAGGAAGGGAAGAGAGGTGGAATAGAGTCGGGGAATCCCCTTCCAGCTGGACCCTGGAAGAAGAAAACAGGTGCATATGGCCAAGTGCGGTGTTAGCAAGAGGAGGGAGGGCTTTCAGTTTCTGTCAAAACAGTCTCTCTGAATTCCCCCTGCACTTATGGGGGCCACTCTTTCTCCCACCGTGGGCCCCCCACAGGGAAGTCCATCCTGGCCCCCACATGCTAATCTGGGGGGAGGAGGAGGAATTTTCCTAAGGACAGAAGTGGTAAGGCTAGGAAAATTAGAAAAGCTAATTCATCTTATGATGTGCTTTGCCTGTAACATTGAAGGTTTTTTCCTCTCGATAGGGAGGTACTGTGTGTGTTTCCTTGGTCTAGAGATGCATGTTTTATTCCATGTTAATAATTACAAAATTAAAGTATATGCTGGGTATGGTGTTATATACTTAGAATCCTAGCACTTGGAGGCCAGAGAAGGTGGATTGTTGTGAGGTTGAGGCCAGCCTGGGCTACATAGAGTACTATTCCAGCCAAGTGTCTAAAACTAAGAAAAAAAAGAAGGAGCATCTTACAGTCAGTGTGAGGTGTGCCTTACAAAAGCTGGGATGAGTCTCTGTATAAGTGCTGTAACTTACTTGGACCTAAGGACCTACACAGAAAGCCAGCATTACTAGTTTGACTGGAGTTTGGAGTTTTGAACAGACACTGGATTCTGTGGAGAGCTAGCAGTGCTTGTAATTGAAGGGATACCCCTCCTTTCTGCATTGGGGCTTTCCTCTGGCAGAGGAAGTGCAACAGAAATGAGGAAGGCCTTCATAAGCAATTCTCGAGCATTCGGGCTGACTGGTGGGTAGCTTGCAGTGTGACAGGAGTTGCTGCCCTCATGACACATGGAATGCCTGTGTTTTGTTTGTTTGGGTTGGGGTTTGTTTGTTTGGTTAGTTGGTTGATTTTTTGAGACAGGGTTTCTTCATAGCTCTAGCTGTCCTGGAACTCATTTTGTAGCTCAGGCTGGCCTTGAATTCACAGAGATCCTCTTGCCTCTGCCTCCTGAGTGCTGGGATTAAAGGCGTGCGTCTGCACCCCTGGCCTGAAGTGCCTGTTTCTTGATCACTGCTTATGTATGCTTCAGGTACTTGACAAACCTCCCCTTGTAGTGCCATCCCCATACTGGAGATTGAACCTAGCTAGCACCCCATGTTCCCAGATATATTCCCAGCCCTCTGTAGTCTTTATAATACCACTTTAAGTGGAAGAAGAGTTACTGTCCCCACTTGATGAATGAAGACATTTCAACCCAGAGATGAAAGGCTAAGAGGTGGCATGAACTTTCTGCCAGAAAAAGGCAAGATAAAAGAAAAGAGACCCTGTCGCGCCCCCCCCCCTTCCCCAAATCTAGCATCCAGCTCTGTACCTTCTGTAGGAGATACATACTCCCCATTATCTCAGCCCAGCTCACTGAGTCCGGTAGCCCACCCCTATTTAACCCTTTCACTCCTCTCTTAGTTCCTGTTTATGGCAGCTGCAGACTGCACTGCCTCCAAGCTTAGCCTACAGAAATAGCTCCTCCAGCAGCCCAGGCAGCCACAGCAGCCTCTGTGGTCCTGGCTTCTAAGAAAGGCAGCAGCGTCCCCCAACCCCCACCCCTAGCTAGTATGCAGGACATGTGACTTGCTGGAAGTGCTTGAGGGGGGAGTGTGGCCACAGAAGCCACATCCTTGTTTACATCAGTGAAGGGGCTACCCCTTCCTGCCTTCACAGCCCCTTCTCCTCCACTCCTCAGGTATCTGCACCTCTAGGATGACTTGAGGCTGTTGTAGCTGCCCACTTTCTAGCTCCAAGCAGCCTTTCTTTCCATATCATGCAGAACCCTTGTGGAGGGAGTCAGAAGGCAGTGAAGACCTTCTGGCAGGTCTGCAGAGAAAGACTGGCTGGCCTGGCTGATGGGCATGTTCCCATTCCTAGCATCCCTTTCCCTGTGCCCTAAGGGGAGCCTATCAGAGCCGCGAGTCTCCCTCTGGGGAAACATGGGGAAATTCCCTTTTCAAGGCAGCCAGTGAAGTCAGGCTTGCCTAATCTTCAGACCCACATTATGGGAGAAGAGACTCCTGCTTCCATGCCTCAGCCTTTATGGCTGCTTAGCAAACTAGACCCAATTTCTTTTGCTATATATCAGGTTCTGAGCTGGCGGTGGGCTTAGGTGTGAGCCATCCTCTGCCTTCAGTAGAGACCTTGTGAAATCAGTCTGTATTGGGTGACAGAGGGGTTCTACCACTTTATACTTACTGTCCGCAAGAGGTCTACAAGGTCACACCTGCCTGGTAGCCGGAGAGTCACCTGTCTCTGCTTACCTCACTAGTTACTACTTGGCAGAACTTAAGTGTTCTTCTTCCTTTTCTTCTGTTTAAGATTCTGATCATAGCTAGGTGGTTTGAAAAAGCAAAAAAAAAATTCTCATAATGGTGGGGGCGTGGTGGCTTTTTCTTTTTTTTTGGTGGTGGTGGTGGTAGGCATTGAATGTAGAGGTTTGGTTTGGTGTGGTTTGAAATGGAGTCTCACTATGTGATCTAGGCTGTCTTTGACCTTAGCAATTCTCTTGACTCTCAGTCTTGATTATAGGTGTGTAATACCGTCCTTTTTTACTTTTTTTAAATTTTTTTTTTTTGGTTTTTTGAGACAGGATTTCTCTGTGTAGTTTTGGTGCCTTTCCTGGATCTCGCTCTGTAGACCAGGCTGGTCTCGAACTCACAGAGATCCGCCTGGTTCTGCTTCCCGAGTGCTGGGATTAAAGGCGTGCTGCTGCACCACCACCACCACCACCACCACCACCACTCGACTTCCTTTTTTACTTTGAATTTACAGAGGCCATCCTTACTTGTTGAGGAGACATCCAGTTTGACATTGTCACCACAGTTACCTTTAATAAGCCAGACTTTCCCCTTAACTTCAGTGTCCTCAAGTAAAAATTGAGAAGGAAGTATAGAATAGGTGGTTCCTGGGGCCGCTTACAGTACTTAGGTTGTTGGTTTGTCTAAGGGACAAATTCATTGGCCAGAAATACCTCTGATGTGGCTGTACTATTCTTTTTAGAACTTTCTGTTACTACATTTTTATTTATTGGTAGGTGAGATTGTGGTGGAATGCCACAGGGCACATGTAGAGGTCAGAGGACAACTTAGGGGAGTTGGTTCTCTCCTTCAAACATGTGAGTCTCAGGCATCAGGCTTGGAGGAAGAGCCTTTATCCACTGAGCCATCTTGCTGGCCCTTGACTGTACAGTGCTTACCTGTACACCCTTATATTCTCTCATTCTTCAACATTGTCTGACCTTCTTCCTTTTTTTTTTTTTTTTTTTTTTTGCGACAGGGTCTCATGTAGCCTAGGCTGGCCTTGAACTTACTTTGTGGCTGCAGATAGATGAAGATAATCTTCTGATCATTCCACTTGCACATCCTTAGGGCTGGGATGAAAGGCATGCACCGAAAAAGCCGGATGCAGACCCCATCCTCTCTCTCTGCTCTCTTCTCTGCTCCCTCCCCTCACCACCATCTTTCTCTCTCTCCAGGCCTGGCTCCCCTCTCCCCCCTTTTTCCCTCCTAATAAAGCTCTGAAAACTAACAAAAAAAAAAAAGAAAAAAAGAAAGGCATGCACCACCACACCTGGCTTGTGTGTGCATGTTGAGCACATCTTCAGCCCTTGTTTGCCACTTGTCACACAAAAATGAAAGAACTCTCTGGGGCTTGGTGTAGAAAAGGGAGTTTCCCTAGTTCTTCAGCCCATCTTTCCCTTAAGAAGTGATGTTCTGTGACTCCGAACTCTTGTGGTAACAGCTCTGACTCCATCCTCTCCTTTCTTTTGTCCCTGCAACCCTAGCTGACCAGGTATATGGAGACCAGGACATGCATGAAGTTGTGCGAAAGCATTGCATGGACTATCTGGTGAGATCCTGGGGAGGCCTTGGGACAGGAGGGTAGGAAGAGCTCCTTTGCACACAGTCCTTAATTTTTCAATCTGTTCCACAGATGAAGAATGCTGACTACTTCTCCAACTATGTCACAGAAGACTTCACCACCTATATCAATCGGAAGAGGAAAAACAACTGCCATGGGAACCACATTGAGATGCAGGCTATGGCAGAGATGTACAACCGTCCTGTGGAGGTGTATCAATATAGCACAGGTACTTCTGTAGTGGGTAGGTGAGGGACTAATGGTGCCTCATCAGAGCCAACCATACTGGGTCCCCTGTGGATGCTCCCTCCTTCTCTTTCTCTGCAGAACCTATCAACACATTCCATGGGATCCATCAAAATGAAGATGAACCCATCCGTGTCAGCTACCACCGGAATATCCACTATAATTCAGTAGTGAATCCTAACAAGGCCACTATTGGTGTGGGGCTGGGCCTACCATCATTTAAACCAGGGGTAAGTGGGTCCTTGCCCCATGGGTATTTGCTAGATTCTGCCCTTAGCCCACAAAGTGTCCTCTCTCCTCTTTGAGTCTCCCCTGAACTCTGAGCTGTATATAAAATTAGTGAGTTACTGTTGATCAGAAGTCATTCTATGCCAGGCGGTGGTGGCGCACGCCTTTAATCCCAGCACTCAGGAGGTAGAGCCAGGCGGCTCACTCATCTTATGCTCTTTGAGAGTGGCCTTTTAGGATACCTTGGACTGGATATCCAGGTTTTCCACATGGATCTTCTCCAAGTGCATAGCATAGAGACAGTTGAGGGCACAGACTTGGAATGGAACCCTGACCCACACACAGCTTAGTGGAATGGACCCTAGGGGCGGATTGTATAGGTTGGGCCAATACTGCACAGGCGTGAGACCTAGTAAGTGTCAAAAGATGGCATTTCATTTTCCCAGCATCTACTGGCAGATAATCATTCATTCTCATAGTTTCTCTCCTCTCATCTTCCCTATTCTTTCCTCCTTCCTTTCATCTTGTCCCCTGACCCTCCCTTTCCCCCTCCTCCTAAGCTGCTTTTCTGTTCCTCACCCTCCTCTCCACCCCCTCTCCTCCTGCTTCTCTGTCTTCCCTCTACCCCCTCCTGGGGATTTTGAAATCCTCTATTCAGGTTTCACTTCCTACAAACAGAAGGTGGTCCTGCCTCATCTTAAGAAACACTCTAGCATTAACATACCCTCCAACCCTGGGGGAGGGGGGGCTTGTTTTGCTCTTTAATAAATTTTAGAAAAGGTTTAGATTTGCAGAATGATTGTGAGAATATTAGCGTTTCCATATGCCACATTATGATTAGCATTAATGGAGTACATTTGCCGTCTTTAACAAATCAGTATTGATACATTAAGTAAAGACCACATTTTATTCACATTTTCTCAGTTTCTTCCTGATGAACCTTTTCTGTTCCAGGATCCTATCCAGGATGCTATCTCACATTTAATTGTCCCCTTTGACTTTTTGTGGCTTGAACAAATTTTAAAGAATTTCACTGTTTTTGTTCTGATTTGTTGACCCACTCTGTAGTTTTGTCTTTTCTAGAATGTCATATATTGGGAATTATGCAATATGTATGTAGCTTTACCAGAATGGCTCCCCCACCACCATTTAATACTATTTAAGTAAGATTCATCGCCGGTCATTGGTGGCACACACCTTTAATCCCAGCACTCGGGAGTCAGAGACGAACAGATCTCTGTGAGTTCGAGGCCAGCCTGGTCTACAGAGCGAGATCCAGGTCAGGCTCCAAAACTACACAGAGAAACCCTATCTCGAAAAAACAAACAAAAAAGATTCATCTATAACTTTTCCTGGCTGGACTGTTTATTTCCTTTTTTTTTAATCTAAATGTTTAAAAGTTTCTCTAATTAATAGACTTAATTGTTGAAAAATTTGTTTTACATTTATCTATTTCAGGTAGGGGTCTGTGGAGGTCAAAGAACAACTTGTAAGAGTCACTTCTGTCTATGAGGTTTAAACTCAGGTCATCAGGCTTGGCCCAAGCACCCTTACTCCCTGACCTATCTTGCCAACCTTCAGAATAGTTTTCTCAGTGTCCAGAGTTTCCATCTAGTCCTTTCCTCCCAAGGCACAGAGACTCTGGTACATTTGTTAGTATTTGACCCAGTGTTAATACATTCCTATTAACCTGCCTCATCCTTCCTCTTGTTTTGATGATCTTGGGAAGTTTAAGGAGTACTGTTCAAAAGTATTACAGGGGAATTCTCTTTCTGAATGTTGTTCTCATTATTTAAGCCCAGACGAAGGACTGTTCTCGGCACATATTAGGAATATGTGTATCCAGAGCACATGTTAGGAATACGATCATGACTGTGGATATTGTCTTTGGTCATCTGGCAGAAGTAGTGTTAAGTTTCCCACCTTTTGAGGAAGGAAATCACACCTAAGGAATGAGGATTATAGCTGTCTCCCTGAAATTATGTTAACCTAAACACAGTTGTTATTGCTGATATCTCCAGTTAAAATCCCCCCACCACATTCCTCCTTCTTGCCTCCTTTCCCTTTTCCTGAGTAAATTCCCACTTTAAAGTTGAAAAACTTTCCCCACCACCCACTAGTCATTTACATGACTGTTATTTACGAATTCGTGTATAAGCTGGGGCAGACTCATTAACTGGACCCCCTGGAGTCCAGTGATAAGCACAGTTCTTTTTATGTTTAGTGTTACTGATTCTATTCATTTCCTAAGTGCCCGAGGCCACCACCTGCTTGTCCTTGAATACATTTGTAAGATGGTTTTGTCACTTGGAGCCTCACTTCTTAACCGATCTTTAAAAAGCGATTAGCATACATTAAGGATTAGTCTTTGTTTTGTAAAGTTCCTTGGATTTTGACCGAGGCATAACAACAAAGTGCATCTATCTTGGGCACCTAATCATTCAAACAGTTTTAGCCCCTGAAGGTTCCCCACTCTTTCTTTCCTTTCCAGCCAACTGATCCTTTATTGACTCTGTTTTTGCCTATTTCAGAAAGTCACGTAATTGGAATCATAGTGAGTAGCCTTTTCAAAATGCTGCTTTCAGGTAGCAGTATGCATTAAGGTTCATCCATGTTTTTTCACGGCTTGTTAGCTATTTTCTTATCACTTACTGGTCCATTTGTGGAGGCACACTGTTTGTTTAATCATTCACCTATTGAAAGATACCCTTGGTTGCTTCCAGGTTTTGATGATTATTAATAAAGCTTCTGTAAACTGCTGTGTGCAGGTTTTTGTGGGAAGTTAAATTTTATGATTAGTTGTATTACTATCTGGAAGCAAGATTTCGGGATTACAAAACTATGCTGTGATTTGTAAGCAACTGCCAGACTTTGTATGAAGTGGACTAATGTGTGTGTGTGTGTGTATTCATCACAATAAATGAAAGTTCACTTTCCCAGGAATTGGTCTTCCTACTTTTTTGTATTTTAGCCATTCTTGGGATTTTTAGGTTTACTTGAATTGATAACAATGTGTTGAGCATTGTTTTAGTGCTCTACCCCTGAGCTATACCCCCAGCCTGAGTATCTTTTACGTATGTCCATTTGCTATCTCTGTATCTTTCTCTGTACTTAGATTGCTTACCTACTTTCATTTTTGTCATTTTGCAGTGCTGGAAATTAAATTATGGTTTTGTATATGCACTCTTTATCACTGAGCTGGACCACATCTGCCTAGTTTTAAATTAGTTCAATCTAACATTTTCATACATACATTTCCCCCAGTATGCTTCATGATAGAAAATTATGTTGTACATCATTACTTAGCACACGTGCACTTATGTATGTTTTGTGTGTGTGTGTGTGTGTGTGTGTGTGTGTGTGTGTGTGTGTGTGAAAATGATGTTAACTTACTGGGGGCATGGTGACACATGCCTGTAATCCTTGTATTCCAGAGGCAGAGAAAGGAGAATTGTGAATTCAAAGCTAACCTGAGCTGCATACCAAGCCATTGTTTTCTGGGAAAAAAACATTAACTAAAACTTTATGAAGCAGTATTTACACTTAATCCCTGAAATATACTTTGATGTTCTCTATTATTTCATTAGTGTCATATCGCTGGATGTGGTGGCTCACGCCTGTAATCCCAGCACTTGGGAGGCTGAAGCAGGAGGATTGCCATGAATTCCAGGCCAGCTTGGCCTACATAGTGAGTTCAAGATCAGACTGGGCCATGTAGTGAGACCCTGTCTCAAAACACAAACAAACAAATAATGCTGTAGTATCTTAAAACTTGGCATGAAGTTCTCTCTCATACAGTGTCCTAGCACCCACACCATGCCGATACTGACCCTTCATCCCCTCACATAGCCACACCCAGCCTCATATATGCTTGACTCCTGCCTCCACTCCATGTCTGTACAGTCCACTTCTCTGCTCATCTTTTTCCTCTGCCCTGTCTGTGACTATATGAGAAAGGTTGCAGCATTGTGAAATAGAGCCGTTACTAGGTGAGGCTTCTTTAAATTAAGGCCTAGACTCAAGAGCCCTCTCATCCCCAGACTTAGTGCTTCACTTGAGATGTCTTGGGGTTGGGCCAGCATTTCTGACCGTAGGAATTCAGAATGCCAGATCTTATAATCTAGGCCTGCTTTGCTCCAGTTACCGATCTATGCAGTCTGCTGAGGAGTACTTTGTAAAAATAACTTTTCCTGTGTTGTCTTTGTTAAGGCCTGTAAGCCTACCTTCCTGAGCCCATTCAGGCTCTTGCCCAGGTTCAGAGCATCACCCCTACATCCCTGTTCCTCTCCTCCTGGCAGTTTGCAGAGCAGTCCCTGATGAAGAATGCCATAAAGACATCAGAGGAATCATGGATCGAACAACAAATGTTGGAAGACAAGAAACGAGCCACAGACTGGGAGGCCACAAATGAGGCCATAGAGGAACAGGTGGCTCGAGAATCCTACCTGCAATGGCTGAGGGATCAGGAGAAACAGGCCCGCCAGGTCCGGGGACCCAGCCAGGTGGGTCATGGACTCTGTCACTGGCCTGACCAGGACCTGTTACTTCTTCTCTTTTGGTCCCTAGTGAACAGGGATAAAATATGGGAGGGAGAAGCTCCCAGCCCCGTCAGTAACTCACCTCGTCTTTAGCCTTGGCATCGTACCTTGGCACAGTCAACACTTGCTGTTAAGACGTAGAGGAGAGCAGCCACCACTGGTGGTGGCACAAAGGAACCATGGGTAGCTAGCTACAAAGAGACCAGCTTTTTTGGAAACTCTTTGTATGTTACGTTCTGTACTGAGGATGTAAAACCTTTTCCTTCACTGCCTTCAGTGATCCTGTCTGTGGAGGGAGACAAGGCACTGGTGGGGCCTGGGGCCCTGCCCTGGCGGTGGAAGACCAGTAGGGGGTGGAGGTTTCAATCAGTTGCCTTTTTAGGGTGGGGAGGGGGAAGGCAGGCATCTGAGGAGTCACAAAGGAGTTTGGAATGATTAGCTGTTTGCAAGAACTGAATAATCTGGTCAGCAAATATTTGTCGTAGGCCTGTGCCAGGAGCAGGAGGTCCTATCCCTAGTGTAGTGGGATACGTTTGTGAACCTACCAGACCAAGGTCTCTGCCCCAAGGCTACACAGTTTCTCAAAGTGAAATACAATAATCACAATGAATAAATTAGTCGGAGGTGTGGTAGATGAAAAATGGACAGTTGGTACAGGGGAAGAATGAGACTTCAAACCAAATGGATGGTTGGAAGTCACAGTAGTAAACAGTCATCACGGTAGGTTTCAGCAGATGAGGTGAGGAAAGGCTCCCAGAAAGGGGTATGTTAGCTGAGTATGTGGACAGAGCCAGGCCTGGGGGAGTGTGGCATACTTGGTCTAACTCAGGCATAGCCTGTAGCTGAACAGAATGTAGTGGGTGAAATCAGGGTGCTGGGACTAGGTTGGATCGTGGCTTGTGAACTCTGGGGAGGACTTTGGTTTTGCTCTGAATGAGGCAGAAACAATGAGAGAGAGGGCTGTGAAGAGAAAAAGGATTGGGATGTGAATCAGGACCTAACAGGATGATCACCCTGACTGCTGAGTAAAACAGTCTAAGCTAGAACGCAAAGGAAGAAGTAGGAGGCCAGTGAGAAGGCTACTAAGGTAGTACATGGTAAAGGAACTGTGGTCGTGCTGTCGAGTCAGGATCTCTTGAAAGAGGAATAGGACTTTCTCTCAGTAAACTCCCAAGACACGGTAGTGGCTAAAGAATCTGCCTGTGTTCCATTGTGATTCATTAAAGCTGTACTGTAGCCAGGTTTCTGGAAAGGGTATAAGCACTCTGGCACAAGAGGATCGTAGCTGGTGTAGGTCCTTATCACTTTTTCCTTCCCTACTGCAGCCCCGGAAAGCCAGTGCCACATGCAGTTCAGCCACAGCAGCCGCCTCCAGTGGCCTGGAGGAATGGACTAGCCGGTCTCCACGGCAACGAAGTTCAGCCTCGTCACCTGAGCACCCCGAACTGCATGCCGAACTAGGCATTAAGCCCCCTTCCCCAGGCACTGTGTTAGCTCTTGCCAAACCTCCTTCACCCTGTGCACCAGGTCAGTGAGTTGATTTCAGGGTGCCTGCTTGGGCTAAGAGGCTCTGCTTGGTGGGCCCTACCTCTGACTGTTCATCTGCCTCAGGTACAAGCAGTCAGTTCTCGGCAGGGGCTGACCGAGCCACCTCTCCTCTTGTGTCCCTCTACCCTGCTCTGGAGTGCCGGGCCCTCATCCAGCAGATGTCCCCCTCTGCCTTTGGTAAGCTTCCTTAGGGGAGGGGCCAGCTGGAAGTTGGGAAAGCCTGGAGGAATTTTGAAACCCCCGGGCATCTTCCCAAATCAGAGGCAAGAGGGAAAATTTCAGGCCTAAAAGCTTTTCTCCACAGAGGTCGAGTAGGGTTTCACAGAGTTGAGGGATCCAGTGAGTGAGTGGGACCTGGATGGATTTTTCCAGGAATGAGGGAAATGGGGCTGAGGACCCCCATCACCGTTCTCCTCTTCTCTCTCCTGGCCAGCAGGTCTGAATGATTGGGATGACGATGAGATCCTAGCATCGGTGCTGGCAGTGTCCCAACAGGAATACCTAGACAGTATGAAGAAAAACAAAGTGCACAGAGAGCCACCTCCAGACAAGAGTTGATGGAGACCCAGGGACTGGACACCATCCCTCAAGCCCACTCCTGCCCTTTGATGCCACCCAACCTTCTCTGGCTTTCTTCCCTCTTGGCTTCCTTCCTTGGTTTCCTCTTTTCCACTTCCCTCTGGCTGGCCCACCCGTGCGCTCCGTCCATCTCATCCCTGCCACCACCACCACCACACTGGTCTCTGCCAGCTGATGTGCCCTATTGCCCCTTGCACAGCAGCATCTCAGCATTCCACAAGGGACTCTGGAAAGGGTGCCGAAGGTAGGCGACAGGCACACAGGACAGACCATCTGGCAGCCAGGCAGCCCCAGAAGAGAGAGACACTCTCACAAAGGAAGTCTTCTGTTCGCCCTTCCTTACACATCAGATAAACTTGTTACCCCTCCCCAAAAAGAATGGCAGGAAAGGCGCGAGTGGGAAATTTTCCTTCCTAGTACCCCAAGAATCTGAGCCTTCAATCTTAAATTTTTTCTTTATTAAAATGTACTTTTATCTTATAAAAATCATGAAATCAGAAACGATGCCCATGGCAACACTGGTTCTGAGGGTGGCATCTCCGGTTTGGAGTCGGGCAAGCTGGTCATGGGGCATGGTGGGCAGGCAAAGAGATGGATTTCTGCTGTCTTCTGGCCTCCAGCTCCTCGGAGGGGCCGAAGATAGAGCCAGAGGAAGGTGGCGGGGTTGCAGGTGGCAGACTGGCTTTGGACAATGAGACCCTGACCTTGCTGCATTCCTATTGCTTCCACAACCACTAGTTTGTTTGCAATCTTGAGGTGGGGGTCTCTTTGGAGACCATGGCCACTACCCAAGATTGGAGTTTAGGGAGTGGGAGCAGCCTCTGCAGATGGGGCACCCGTGCCCTGCAGGTGTTGACAAGATCCACCATCTGTAATGTCCTTGGCACAATAAAACCAAATGTCAGTTTCCCTGAGCAACTCTGTTGTGTGTTGGGCAGGGGTGGATGGGCCTCTGGGAAGGACAGAGTTTGGTTTGACCTGAGGTCTACTTGTTCTCCAGTAGGTGCTGTCTGTAGCTGGGGTTCAGCTTTGATCTGTTTATTAAGTTAACTTCTTGCCAGGTGCAGTCAGTGTAGGTAGAGCCCAGGCGGTTGAAACTAACCTGGGCCACATAACCAAGATTCTGGTTCTTAACAGAACCAGCAACAACCAAACTCTTCTAGAACTGGGTCACACCTTTGATCCCAGCACTGGGGAGGCAGAGGCAGGTGGATCTATGAGTTTCGGGCCAGCCTGCTCTACAGAGTAGAGTTGCAGGCTTGCTGAGCTGCACAGTGAGACGCTTTTCTCAGGAATTATAAACTTCTTCTTCAGTATCAAGTCTACTTTGTCTGAAGCCCCTTCTCCCACCTACCATAGTTCCAATGGGAGCCTAGGGCTAATTAAGGACTGTTTGAACTAAAGGCCATGATTGAATTATGTCTGCATTTTCCACTCTCAACCCTCATATTCATTCTTAGGAGAATCTGATGGAGAAATAAACAGCTACGTGAGTTTAGTCGAAGTGACCAGAGGTGACCCCTGCCTGACTGGGTTTTAAGAAGCTGGAGAATGAAATGGCTAAATCCGTTTTTGTTGTTGTTTCCAAATTCTTTTGACACCTCTGTCCATCCCCCCTAGGGTTTGTAAAGCCCAGGTTGAGAAGGCTGGCTGACCGTCAGATTTTCTCAAAACAGTATTCCCCTCCATGCCTCAGTGGGGTCCCTGCAGAAGGCTGTGTGTGGTAGCCCCACAGGTGAGGGTGTGGTTTGCCCAGTGGGTGGCTGCAGGGTATCTGAGATACATGGTCAAGCATGAGCATGCCGAGAGGGTTGATTGCAAATCTATCTGCACTTTCTAGCTGTGTGGCTTTGGACTGTCTTTGAGTTTAAAGTGCCCCATCTGCAACTACAGGGGTGATTAATGTCTGCTACCTCATGCTCTCTGATTTGTGAGTATTGACAGAGAATGTGTATGGTCAATAATGTACTACTGGGAACAGTACCTGGTACATTTTTAGAGCACAAATGTTGGGGTTATTACCTACCGTATTTTGTAAGTTTGTACCATTTGGCCTCAGCCTGCCTCTTGCTACTCTTGGCTTTTACTTGCACTTTGCCCTAACCCTGTCTTCAGCTACCATCCTTATTTGTCTTTTAAGACAAAGGGGTCACCTGAAAAAACCCCGTGTGATCTCATTCACGTTCTCACTTCTGTCTACAACTATCCCCAATAACTGTACTAGAAATAAACTTCTGGGCTGGGGCTGTGATGCTTACTTATCTTGTCTGTTCGTGTCTTAAGATCTACCCCTGCACTAAAGCCTGTCAGGCTCAGTAAAACACCCAGTAACGTTGGATGAATGAAGGGAAATTAAATGTAACTGTTAGGCTTTGTGTGTCTATCTGTGCCTGTGACCACAGTGAATCTACCAGTTTCTCTGCATTTCAGTGTCTCTGGCTGAGTGGGTATGTGTCTGTGTCCGATGAGGGCTTGTTTCCAGGTGTGTCAGATGGTGACTGAGTGTGGGACTCTGCCCATGACAGTTTGTGTCTGGTATCTGAGAGAAGTGCATGTCTGCGTGGGCCTGTCAGTAACAGTGCATCTGTAGTTTGTCTGGATACTTTCAGTGAGAAGGCTGCGTGTCTGATCGGGTGTATGTGATTGGATCTATTTTTGTGACATTGCTTATCTATGTGGTGCTTAGATCACTGTATGCCTGCTTTGTGTGTGTGTGTGTGTGTGTGTGTGTGTGTGTGTGTGTGTGTGTGTGTGT
>CABHPR010103595.1:0-15956 GCA_902168415.1 Peromyscus melanophrys | reverse complement strand
GGCGAGGACAAGGAATTGGCACCGCCAGGGCTATCCGCCACCACGGGGCTCTTGTACTCTGGTGACTGTGCACCTCCCTCACTCTGGCCCGAGAGCTGGTCCCCTCTGGAGACCCACATACTAATGACCTTAGGACATCAGCATTTCCCTGGAGCTTCCCTCAGCAGGGTTTTCTCTGCCTAAGAACTAAGCACAATGCTGTCCTGTCCCTGAGAAACACGGCTTCCCAAACGCAAGGATGGAGATAGCAGAGCCTTGAAGCTTCATTGCTTTGAAGTTAATCTCTTGGCAAAAGTGCCAGAATACTCCACCCAACCCAGCCCTCAATTCTTGTTTTTCCTAGTTTGGACATGTTAACTGGAGAAACGGCGGAAACAGTTTGGCGAATCCGAGGAGGAGCTGAGAGGAGTCCCGAGAGGACAGAAGGGCCTTTGTGGGATAAAAGACATCCCTGGCTCTGCTGTGTTTCTCGAAAGTTCATAGAGCACAGTGAAGTTAATCTTTTTTTTTTTTTAATACGTTTTTCCCCCCAGAGATTCATTTATTGTGTATACAGTGTTCTGCCTGCAGGCCAGAAGAGGGCGCCAGATCTCATTGCAGATGGTTGGGAACCACCATGTGGTTGCTGGGAATTGAACTCAGGACCTCTGTAAGAATAGCCAAGGCTTTTAACCACTGAGCCATCTCTCCAGCCCTGAAGTTAATCTTTTAATCTGAGAAAAAATACTGGATGGGGCGGGGGAGAGACATGCCGTCAGGCTGTGTCCTCAGGTTGAAGAAGAATTAATATGAATTATAACTGGCGTTAATTATCTTTATATTTATTGACCACAATGCTGTGAGAGCCTGGGGTCAGGAAGGACTGAAGGAGAACAATTGTCTTCAGGGCATGGTAGGACCACTGCACTAATACGCTCACGGCACCTGTGGTCGCCCACACAAGACCTGAACAAAGTCAAACCAACCAACATTGAAGCATGGCGGGAGAAAGGGTTCATGTGTACCCACCAGTAACTGAAGAGCTGTTAGTGGCTTCTGGGGAAAGGAGATACTGTTTTCTTTAAGGGTATGGGCCCTGGTAGGTCAACCACTCTCCAGTATATGGGCAGCACAAATTGGACTCCGTGAGTTTTTTTTTTCTTTTTAATTTTTAAGAGAGCGTAAAGTTAGTGAAGGGAGTTGGGAGTGGATCGCAGGGGAGTTGAGGGTGAAAATTATCAAAATACATTGCATGGAGTTCTAAAGGATTAATAAAAAAATTACATTAAGAATGTACAGATTCCCCTAAAAAATAAAGAATGTATAGATTCTGCCAGGTGATGGTGGCAGAGAGATCCCAGCACACAGGAAGCAGAGGCAGACAGATCTCGGAGTTCGAGGCCAACCTGGTCTACGTGGTGGGTTCCAGGACAGTCAGGGCTACACAGAGAAAACCCTGGCTCCAAAAACAAAACAAAGTATAGATTCTGAGGCTAGGAACTAAGTGAGTAGTACAACCCTTCTCTGGTATGTTCAAGGCTCTGGGCTTGATCCCCATTGTCACCGTCAGCTGGGTGAACAGGTTTCCATTTCCTCTGTCATGCACTGGGTGGGCAGCAGTGAGCGGCAGCAAGCGGCATCCTCTACTGTTAGTCTCTGTCCATGCCCTGAGTATCAGAACCCTACTAGTGTTAGAGTCCTTCATCAGGACGCTTAGCCCGTGACAAGCAGCCTGTATTACGACTCTCAGCCTGGGGTCTGAGACCTTCTGGCCTGAGGATGTGCTAGCTCTCTGGTTCTAGAGACCAGGGCTAGCATGTTCTCTTCTTTGGTTCCTGACAGCCTTTTACCAGCTTTCAGTTCTGGTTTCTCTACTTCCACTTCCCTTCTTCCTGCCCTGGAGGCTCTTCAGCTGTGCAGTGCTTCATCAGCTCTCAGGTAAACCACAACTTGATAACTGTTGCTGGCCTGACCCTGGCTACTTGCCTCTGTTGGGACTACCTTCTGGGACCAGGACACCCACCACAGCTCAAGAGTATGGTGTCAGCAGGGCATAGTGGTACACACCTTTAGTCCCAGTACTTGGGAGGCAGAGGCAGAGGCAAGTGGATTTCTATGAGTTCAAGGCCAGCCTGTTCAACATAGTGAGTTCCAGGACAGCCAGAACTACACTGTGAGGCCCTGTCTTATTGAGAGCCACTGGTAGCAAAAGTCCATGACAGTATAGAGCAGTGACAACTAGAGTTCAGGAGGTCAACCTATCAGAACTAAGGGTTCTGTTAGAGGAAACCATCACACAAGGCGTTATGGAATTACTGCCTTTTGAATGAACTGGCTGTCTCTTGTTATAAACTTCTTGTGCAATAACAGCTATGATTCTCCCCATTTACCGTGCATTTCCATGTGATGTGTACATGTAATCTCATGATTGCATCTCAGTCTTGGGCACAATGTTCCCTATACATTTGGGGTAATTGGATAACTGTCCCCAGCTCCAGCAGCCCTCATTTAAATGACAAGTCTCACAGCCCAGCCAGAGCCAGTTTTAAAACTAATGACAAGTCCCCAACACTCATAAACTGTTCCCTCAGCTCTCCTCCTATAGATGCATTAAAAAACTGTCTTTTTCTCTCTCTTTTTCTTTCTAAATGGACTATTTTCTACAAAGTTCTTAGTTAAAACCTTGGCCAAGTGTAAGAACTTCTAATTATCAGAGATGAAGGAAGGGACGCCCTCCCACTATCTGAGTTCTTACAGGTTTTCTCGGACATCCGGAGACGTCTGGAGACCGAAAAATCCTACCTAAATAAATGCTTATTTCCTTCTAAATATCTGATTTCCGTTTTCTCTTGGAATCTAACTCTCTGCCGCACGTGCCTCAGCTCAGTGTCTCCACCCCAGTCTTCACCCTTCCCCCTCACCTTACCTTTCCTGAAGGCTGGCTGGCCTTACACAGACAGGCTGATACAGCTTAGATATAAATCCTTCTAACTTTTAAGTCAGGATGCAATTATTTTAGGTTTTTACTGTGCTTATTTTATTTCATGATACACGTTAAATGATTTATTAAATTGTCACTTTCCTTATATACTGTATTTCTGATTAAGAGCTCTTGTTTCTATATTAAAACAACTTCAATACAAACTTATTTTTAAGGCTAAACCTAGTAGGCATGAAACTTAAAGTTCTAAGTTTATAAGGTCAACTAACTTATAAACTGTTAATAATAAGTTTACTTTAATTATAAACTATTAAAAATAATTAAGAAATATAACTTATTGATTTAATAGCCAACCTAAACTATAAACTATTAAGGATAAGTTTTACTTAAATTATAAGCTATTAAGAGATAATTAAAGAGGATACAAGCTAAATTATAAGCTATTAAAAGATAATTATTAAGGATACAAATAAGGATATATTTGATCTTATAAATGATCAAATTCTCTAATATATACAAGACTATATTCATATACATGCTAAGTATACTAAATATTAATACAATCAATTCCTTGCTTTGCCCCTTGGCATTTAAAATGTTTGAACTTCGCACTATAGACAAACTATACCATGCCTCTTACTTATTGCCAAGATTTTGTCCAAAGTACACTTTTGGACTATTCAGATTATATTTCCATTTACCAGGTCTAAAGATAATTTGCCTTACTATCCTATTTCAAATAAAAGATAGCTCACCAAATAGATTTCAAAATAACATTTTATTATTCCTTTGCTTAAAGGAATTTATTCTACATTGGCTGCTCTCAATAATCAATCACCTATGTCTCCTGACGAATTAAATACAAAGATTTTTAAGATGTAAAGTTTTTATAAGTATATGAAGGCTTAGCTACAAGGAATGTTTAGGAAAGTTAAAAAATAACTTATGATATATAAAGAACAAGTTATTGAGATAGGTAAATATAACATATAAACATCTAGATATTTTATGAATGGTAACATGAGTCTGAGTAAATAACCTAGATACACTGAGGATGCATGCCTACGTTAGGTCTAAAGTGATGGAATAACTCATAAAGGTCTGAATATGGATAAAGTTTTTATTGAGGTCTGAGGTGCATAAGCTTTAGGAATGGACTTACGTTCCACCTCTTTCACAATACTAACACCTGATTCCTCAACAGTGTGCCTTAACACCAGAGTCTGTAGACCTCCCCAGAAGAGACACTGGAGCTAATCATAGACCATAGCTCCTCTGCTATAGAAGATGTTAATGTGGTCCCAGGAATGATCGATCCTGACTTTACTGGAGAAATTAAGATCATTGTACAACCTCCTACAAAAACAATTCAGATTCGTGCAGAATGGCCCATAGCACAGCTGCTCCTGCTCTCATATCCGGTTATGGGAAACGCGGTCTCAGCAGCTACAAGGGGAGCTGCCGGTGAACGATCTAGTGACATGGCTTTCTGTATTCAGGAAAGTAAGAATTCCAGACCGACTAAAACTTTTAAAGTACAAGGAAAGAAAATAAATGGTTTTCTAGACACTGGCACGGACAATTCTTGCATTTCGGGAAAAGATTGACTGAGTACTTGGGAGATGGCTGTTACTCCTTCCTCTCTATTGGGACTAGGTCAAGCTAATAATATAGCCAGAAGCTCAGAAATATTTAGATGGTCATATAGAAAAATCATGGCATATTCCGTCCATGTCACATCCCCTCCATACCTAACAGTCTGTGGGGAAGAAACACACTTCAACAAATGAGTGTATCATTAATCTCTGCTATAGACTAATATCAGCTCAAGTGCTATAGATGGGTTTTGAACCTGAAAAGGGCTTGGGTAAACAATCCCAAGGCAAAACTGAGCCCATTATTCCAGAAATTAATAATGACAAACATGGCCTAGGTATCAAAATCTATCCTAGGGGCCACTGTTCAAATCACTGCTGACCCCATTTTGTGGAAGTCTGATGCTCCTATCTCGGTTGTACAGTGGCTCTTGAGTGCCGAAAAAATCGAGGCTGCTACCCATCTGGTGGAGGATCAACTGAATAAAGGTCATTGAGAGGCACCCACCAGCCTTTGGAACACCCCAATACTTGTTATTAAGAAAAAATCAGGTAAATGGAGACTGTTGCAAGATCTTAAAAAAAAATTAAATGAAATCATGAAACCAATGAAAACTGTACAGCCTGGCTTGCCATCTCCTACGGCCATTCCTAGAAATCATAAAGTAATTGTCATAGACCTACAAGATTGCTTCTTTACCATACCTCTACACCCTAAAGATGGTTACTGTTTTGCTTTTAGCTTGCCTTCTCCAAATTTTCCCAGACCCTATCAAGGATATCTATGGAAAACCTTAACCCAAGGAAGCAAAACTAGTCCAACCTTGTGTCAAAAGTTTGTGGATACAGTACTTTCTCATATGAACTACCTGATCATTATCTGTTAAAATTCATATGCTTACATCCTGTAATTTTTCCTTATAGAACTAAATCAGATTTATTGCCTCCTCCAGCAACATTAATATTACAGGTCAAGCTGCCAGTCTGAGTACAGGCTGTCATTTACCTCTACATTTTTAATAACTGAGCCTTGACTTTATGAAGTTATAACTTGATACAATTCCAGGTCCTTTTGATGAACATTTATATACATTTGAGATGTATATAAAAATGACACATTTCAGATTTCATTCTCTTGCTATCCTGCTGTTTTGTTGAGACTCCAAAGGTTCATAATTTTGCTCTAAGTATCACCACTGTTATCATGTTACTAATATGTCTAAGGTTTTTATCTCTTTAAGAAGGTTCTTATAAGATTCAAGAGATCTAAGTTCATCATCGCCCATGAGCTGAGAAGGATTTGAGAGAAATACTACCTGACTACAGTTTGTCTTCCTACCTACATTGCCTTTTTTTTGCGGGGGGGGGGGGGGGTCTTTCCCTCTCTCCCTGCCCTTCTCTCATTTACTAAAACTATATATTTAATATTCCAAATATACACCTAAGAGAAAGAGTTTCCTCTTTTTTTAAAACTCCTTAACTGCATGTTCTGCTGTTCATATGCATTTGTTCCAGCAGAAATTCTAATCATTTAAGAGTTACAGGTTGTCATCCTCTGGGCCATGGATGTGCTGTCTAGCTACAGGTCTGCACCCCACCCACCAGCCCACACACTGAGGAGTTCCTCTGCACTCTCCGGTTACCTCTCAGCAGAGACTGATTCAGCCTGTATGGACGAAGCATGAAAGAGCCTGTTCTTCCCTGAGTTTCCACTGTGTTCCAGCCTTCTGAACTCCCGACTTCTCCCCACGTCAGCATGAAGTAACCATGAGCGAATTCTACACCCCCATTCCTTTTTGCTCTATGGAACTTTCTTACCCAGAACTGGACTGCCTTTTAAAAAATTGTTCTAGTATTAATTGTATAAATTCTGCTCATGGTCCTGAAATGTATGTACTTCAGATATTCCCCTCATGTACTTATGACAGTTGTTCTGTATGTAAGGCCTGCTATGTATACCTGGACACATGTTGATACTGCCATCTCATAGCTAAATGGTCTATTACTGCCTTGATCACAAATTTACATTATTAGATCAGCTTCAACTACAGCCATGGTCCCACAGATGCTCATTCAGGTAACTCTTTATCTAACAATGCTTCATTAATATACAGATTAATCAAATTAATACCACTAATCAAAGATTAATAGATGAGATAGTATCCTAAACTAACCATCTCTTTTTGATAACTCAAAACCATACTATTTAGACACACTTAACCATATTATGCCATACTAGCTAGGGATAGATTTTATATTACTCCTCTGCTCCCTTTTGAGTCAGAGATATTTTAATTATATACACCTATACCTATTAGATGGTTAAACTAATTCTCAGCTTGCCATCTATACAGATTATTGATTAATCACTAATCATAAATACAGATTAGTGATTGTAAATATTAAATATTAATTATTGATTATAAATATATTTTACTGATTATAAATATATTATTGACACAAATATTGATTAAATGTCAATATTAATGACTGGTTATTAATTTCAAAATCATTATTTATCAATTTTCCCAGTCATCTCCAAACTTTTAATTTATCCACACTACTTGCTACCCTAGAGAATTGCACATTCTTTTTTCTCTTTTTTTTATTAAACGAAAAAAGGGGAGATACTGAGAGCCACTGGTAGCAAAAGTCCATGAGAGTATACAGCAGTGACAACTAGAGTTCAGAAGGTCAACCTATCAGAACTAAGGGTTCTGTTAGAGGAAACCATCACACAAGGCGTTATGGAATTACTGCCTTTTGAATGAACTGGCTGTCTCTTGTTGTAAACTTCTTGTGCAATAACAGCTATGATTCTCCCCATTTACCGTGCATTTCCATGTGATGTGTACATGTAATCTCACGATTGCATCTCAATCTTGGGCACAACTTTCCCTATACATTTGGGGTAATTGGATAGCTGTCCCCAGCTGTGTTATTTTTCACTAACATATATCTGGCCAGAGCCATTCTCCAGGAAAAGTATTTCAGCAAAGATACCTTTTTCCAAGGACAAATGCAGAGAAATAAACATTAGCTCATCTCACCCACAGAGAGGGAAAAAACCACTAACAATTAAATCCTTAACTCCTTACCTTCACCCTGGGTTATTTACACAAGACCCTAATTTAGGAGATTTACTACTCACATTCCTGGGATGATGTTTTAGCCATTTGTTAGTTACTGAGTTAAGGCAGTTACTTCCCACTGACCCAAGGAGATTGCCTCCAGGCCAGGCAGGCAATAGGTGCCAAGCTTCTTTCTTGTTCAAATTAAGTTTTTTTAATTCCTCATCAGTCAGGTGCTATTCCTAGATTTTCTCCTCGGCAATTACTCTGAGCGAAAGTGCTTTTACTAACCAAATACTACATGCTCTGACACAGGTTGCTTAGCCACCTAGCATGTGTCCCCCTTCCTATCAGAAAGCAGCTGCAGCCAGGATGAGCGAGAAAAGCGGCGCCAAAGACAGTTTACTTTCTTGTGATTTATTGACCCCTAACATTTTACCTAGCCATTTCTAGATTATAGTTTGAGCACATAAGTTCCCTAATTGATCTTAGCCTTTAATTGACCCTACCAGAGAACTCCCCTTTAGTCACTCCCCTTTTGGGTTGTAGTTGGAAGCTGACAATTACTGCTTTATGTGTGGATCCTTATTATCACCTCTCTCCGGGACCCTGAAAACTTCAAGCCTCACATTGCTTTACCAAAGAACTACTGTGTGGGTATATATAGTGGTTCTCTGAGAGCACTGGGAAGATTGATGGAGAAGAACAAAGATGAGGACGGAGATGGAAAGAACTAGGTAGAATGAGGAGAGAACAGCAGAAGGGACTGAGAGCAGGAGGGACCGGGAGGAACTAAGTAAGAGAGCAGTAAAGAAACTGTGTAGATAGAATCAACTTAGAAGAATAAAGACTAAAGAATTCAGTGTGCTTAGATTCATTGACTATCCCTCAGATTCGAATCCTCAACTGGTTGTTAGACTCTTCCACAGACCCTGGGAGCAAACAATATAGGCTGGACCTATTATTGTTTGCATTACTGTCTCAAAAAAGAGAGAGACAGAGACAGAGACAGAGAGACAGAGAGAGAGGAAGGAAGGAAGGAAGGAAGGAAGGAAGGAAGGAAGGAAGGAAGGAAGGAAGGAAGGAAGGAAGGAAGGAAAAAAAGAGCATGGGGTGCCAGGCATGGCCTATCATGATCACTTAGGCACAGACATAGGCATCATATGCTGTGTGCAGAAATAATCACGGATCACTAGCCAAAGGGCATCTCTTAGTGACTATAAAAGGCAGGGCACCTTCAGGGGCAAAGGCCTGTGTTAATACACCTTCAAAGCATCCATTCTTTTATTTTCAGCTAAAACTTTTTGGTACAGGGATGGAGAGATGGTTCAGTGGTTAAGAGCACCCAGGGTAGGTTCCCAGCACATACATGGTGTCCCACAACTATTTGTAACTCCAGTTCCAGAGGATCAATACCCTCTCTGGCCTCTATAAGCACACACATGTGTGCACAGACACACATGCAAACTAAACACCCATACACATAAAATACAAATAAATCTTAAAAAAAAAAAAACAGCAAAACTGTCATTCCAAAATTATTTCTACAACTTTTTAGTGCACGCTGAGCATGCCCAGAGGCATCTCTGTCCATCAATGTAGCATGACCTAGAGCTGAGCACATTTAAAATAATGGGTCTATCATTTCTTTTATATTGCAACTTTAAACTGATCATGTTCAGGAATGTACTCCTTAACTGGGCATGCTTCCTGGACTCACCCTCATATGAATGTGTATAGGTCCCTTGGATAAAATCCCCACGCTTCCTTTGTCAAGAAAGAGCGATGCTTTGGAAACGACTCTCATATGCTCTTTATGCAATGTCAACCCTCTGGACTTTCTGACACAAAACTGTTCTGAACTTGACCTACACATTAACTGTGAGCACAGTGAGTAATAACCATGGCCACTGATCACTGAAATAACCAGGTGTCGCACCCAAATGTATAAAGCTTTTATTTAAAATTAGACAGACTCAAATACAAAGGAAAGAGTACAATATCAAATAGTTAACCTTCATAAAACATACTCCAGCCACCTTAAGTTATACAATACAGTAACATTTTTTAAAAATCGAGAAATAGTACAAAATCAAATAATTTTTAAACTCTTATTGCCAACATTAATGATATTCTGAAACACAGGGCTGCAGTGAAGTTAAGTAGTACAGTGCTTGCCTAGAATGCCAGCACCACACACACACACACACACACACACACACACACACACACACACACACACAAATTATCACAAAATATTCAACGAAATTTAATAGTCACTAAAATCAATAAAAGAATTAAAAATTCAGTGTGATTTCTATTCATTCACAGATGAGAAGCACCTCATCCTAAAAAAGACAGAGATTAATTTTTCTCCAAGGCTATGAGGATGGCTTTGTTTATTTGATTTTTAATTTCAATATGGCACAATAGGCTTTATCACTAAAATTTAGAATTTAATGTTTCTATGTCTATAGTCCCAACTTCTCTGGAGGCTGAGGCAGGAGGATTATTTGAGGCTGGGAGTTCAAGTTCAAGACCAGCCTAGGCAACACAGTGAGACCCCTCACACACACACACCTCAAAAAAAATTTTTAAATGTTCCTTTCAAACTGCTTCTGCTTCACTTCAAAAATAAGGGTACTATGGCTGGGGGTGTGGTGGCGCACACCTTTGATCCCAGCACTCAGGAGGCAGAGGCAGGCGGATTTCTGTGAGTTCGAGGATAGCCAGAGCTCTACAGAGATGTTGTCTCAAATTGCTAATTTCTAAACAGCCTTATTAAATAAGAAACACAGAGCCAAACACAGAAGAGACCAGAGAAATAGCCAATAGCCACAACTAGCTTTAGCTTACCACCACGCCATGGCTTCCCCAGAGAGAGCTTCTTCCTGTGTAACTTGTGCTTTTATTGCCTTCCTGTTCTGCCTTCTCATTGGCTCTAAGCCCAGCCACATCACTTACTTGTCACTACCTGTCTATACAAACCTCCAGGTCTCTATGATTGGTACTGGGATTAAAGGCCTGTGTCACCACACTTGGCTGTGTCCTTGACCACACAGAGACTCTACCTGCCATGTGATTAAGGGCGTGGGCTACCACCGCCTGACTTCTGTTCATGGCTTGCTATGTGACCTCTGATCTCCAGGCAAACTATATTTATTAACATACAAATAAAATATCACATTTCAGCATCTCAGACATCTGCATCAGGACATCTCAGAGATGGAGGCAGCTACAGACAAGTGGACCGGGAGGGACCACAGTGGAGGCTGCCCATGAGGGTGCAGAAGGGACACACAACACCAGGAGCTCGTCAGGAAAATATTCAAGATGGGAAAGGAAATTATTTGAGCTGTCTAAAAATAAAGCCATTCTACAGATTTTACCTCAAAAAGTGGAGGAGTAGGAGAAGAAGAAGATCATGTCATGGGAGAAGAGTACCTCAGAGAATGGCTGCCTTCTCTTTCTCTCTTGTGGGTGAAAGATGGAAACGAAAGCAGCAAAGAGAACCAGCAGAGCAAACAAGGAGAAAAGGAAAACAATCCCAACACGGTCACTGAGTAACTCCAAGTCCAAGAAAATACAGCTCGAAGAACTTGAACCCTTTACTACTGAGCCCACGTCTGGTCTCACAAACAACGCCAGTTCTAGGTTACTCACTAATTTAAAACAAACCCCTGGATTCTGGGGAGGGATATAATTAAATAAATTATATATACTTTGTCCTAGTTAGATTTAATTATTACCTCGACATAGTCTCCTGAGTCACCTGAGAGGAAATCCTCAATTGACGAATTACCCAGATCCCATTGGCTGGTGAGCATGTCTGTGGGGGACTGTCTCAATTTTGAATTGATGTAGGAGGCTCCAGCCAAGTGTAGGTGGTACCACTCCTAAGGAGAAGGTGTTAGGCTGTATAAAATGGCTAGCTAAGCATGACCCTGAGGGGAAGCTAGCAAGCAGTGTCTCTCCATAGTTTCTGCTTCAAGGTCTTGCTTGAGTTCCTGCCCTGAGTTCTCTCAATGATGGATTGTAATTTGTCAGATGGGATAAACTTTCTTCTTCTAAGCCGGGAAAAAAAAAAATACTATGTATTTAAAGGTTTTTGTTTTGGTTTTGGTTTTTTTGAGACAGGGTTTCTCTGTGTAGTTTTGGTGCCTGTCCTGGGTCTCACTCTGTACACCAGGCTGGCCTTGAACGCACAGAGATCCACCAGGCTCTGACTCCCGAGTGCTGGGACTAAAGGTGTTCACCACCACTGCCTGGCTTATGTATTTAAAGTTTAAAACATAACTACAATAAACTCCTTTTAACACAGATGTGGCAAAATAAGAATATACATTAAACAACCATGTAATCAAGCCAGTTTTTTTTTTCTTTATGAATGAGAAATAATCCAATGACTGTATTTCTCCTTCCTACTTCAGAAAAAATATATTGTTATAAATCCAATCTTAATACTTTACATGAAAAAATTACCAGAAGAGATAGTATAATATTTAAAGCCTACATATTCCTGAAAATATTTATGAAAAGTATAACTAGATTTGTCTTAAATAGATAACAGGAAAGTACACTATTATGATGCTTATATATTTAAAATAAATAAAGGAAAAACATACACTCAAGAATGGCACCCGGGGCTGGAGAGATGGCTCAATGGTTAAGAGCACTAGCTGTTCTTCCAGAGGAGCTGAGTTCAGTTCCCAGCAACCACATGGTGGCTCACAATCATCTATGAGATCTGGTGCCCTCTTCTGGCCTGCATGCATACATGCAGACAGAACACTGTATACATAATAAATAAAAATTTAAAAAAAAAAAGAATGTCACCCATGTAATTAATATTTAAAATAAGCCAAAATAAATAAAGGAAAAACACACTCAGGAATGGCGCTCATGTAGTTAAAGAACGAAGTTATTTACAAATATACAACTATGTGACCAAACATTTCCTAAAACATGCATATTGTAGTGTCTTTTTATAGTTAGACATATAAGAACAAACTGCTTGAATACTATCAGCTGTCATAATTAGACCTTTCTCACACCAGGAGAGTAAAATTCTGGTCTGTTGTTCTATAAAAGGCAAGATGAAATATCAAAATCAGTATTTCTTGAAAAAATTGTATCTACTTTGGCATTCTATAATATCTATCATCAAATAAACGCAGCTACAAACAGTAATTCTTTCCTAAAGTTTTAACTTTACTATTGTTGTTTTTTGAGACAGAATCCCAGGTAGCCCAGGCTGGCCTGAATCTCACTATGTAGCTAAAGGTGGCCTTGAACTCCCGATCCCCCTGCCTCCACATCCAAGTGCTGTGATTACAAATGTACACCACCATTTCCTACTGCTACTATTGCTCTTATAAACAATGTTAATGAAGTCACTTTTTTTTTTTTTGGAGAACATTCATTCAAAGTTCTGAAAGATGTAGCTGTTTGCTACAACTCTGCCATTAAAGGTATCCCTTACAAGCTTTGTTTCCTCTTTAAAATGTAGAGACTTCCTCCCTCACTAAATGGAAAGGTTAACAGAGAAGGTATAAGGAAAGCTTGGAATGCAGAAACATAGTTCACAGTTTCCTACTGACTGCTACAACCGTAGACAAGTCGGATGTCACCCCCGGGCTTCCGTTTTCTACTCAAAACGAATGAGTCAGTCCCGGCTGTGTGGCCAGCACCTCTATTGGACTGCTGTATAATAATAATAATAATAATAATAATAATAATAATAATAATAATAACAATAATAATAACAATAATAATAACAATAATAATTTCAATAGATAACCTTAAGATTCCTTCTGATTCTCACATGGTATGAGCTTCTGCTTCTGCAGTAATTATCCAATTGATAACCAAATACTCCATCATCAAGAGAACTTAGATGAGTCAAAATAGCACAACAGAACAAAACTTCTCCCGTCAAAAAAGCCCATGTCCAAAGTTTAGCTCCCCAACATTCCCTGATCTGTTACCTCTTCAGCCAATTTAATAAAGAATGCAGAGGCACATAATTACTATTTCTTAGTTACATAAATTCTTTTAAATTATATAAGCCAATAAAAATATATTAAGTCTATACCTTAGTTTTCCTACATTCTGATTTACAGTATTTTCATCTACATTCAAGATACTCTACAACTCAAAGTAGGCTACTTAATATTCTCATACTTCTAAAATCTAGCAAAAATAAAAGAAAGATAAAGCAGAATATTAATAATTATCATATTCTGCCAGGTTTTCATAAAAATATGTTGAATGTCATTTTTCAGACTAGAAAAACAAGCAAAAGAAAAATAAAAACAGAAAGGTGGCGCATACCTTTAATCCCAGCACTCGGGAGGCAGAGCCAGGTGGATCTCTGTGAGTTCGAGGTCAGCCTGATCTACAGAGAGAGAGATCCAGGACAGGCACCAAAACTACACAGAGAAACCCTATCTTGAAAAATTTAAAAAAAAAAAAAAAAAGAAAGAAAGAAAGAAAAGAAAAGAAATTCTGCTGACAATGCCGATCAGATCAAATGTCTACCTGCCATTATTTAGAAAAAGGAGGAACTAGCTAATGAAACGTATTCAGGGAAACTGAGTCATGGCATTTCAGCCACGGTTCTGAAAATTAACGTGCAGTGAAACAGTTTTGGTACTAGCACAGTGAGATGGTTTTTCTTTATCTGTGGGCAGCAAATAAAGCACTTAACTGCAAAAATAGAAAAATAAGAAAATTTCTTATCTCATTTTAAAAAAGGAATGAGCCAGGCAGCGGTGGCACACGCCTTTAATCCCAGCACTCGGGAGGCAGAGCCAGGCGGATCTCTGTGGGTTCAAGGCCAGCCTGGGATACAGAGTGAGTTCCAGGACAGCCAGGGCTACACAGAGAAACCCTGTCTCCGAGGGAAAAAAAAAAAAAAAGAAATGACAGATGAAAGATAGGGCTGAAGAATGGCTCAGTAGTTAAGGTGTTACTGCTCTATCAGAGAACTGGAGTGTGGATCCCAAAAACCTGTAACTCCAGACTCAAGGGAGCTGACACCAACTTCTAGTTTCCTCCAGCAGATACACATACTTTCTCTCTCTCTCTCTCTCTCTCTCTCTCTCTCTCTCTCTCTCTCTCTCTCTCTCTCTCTCACACACACACACACACACACACACACACACACACACACACCTCTCACAGACATACTCTCTACACATACACAAACACTGTCACATATACACACACACTTTCACACACACACACACACTCTCACATACACACACACTCTTTCACTCACACACACACACTAACTAAATATTTTTAAAAGAAATGCAAAATTATAAAAGGTAATTATTATTATAATAATGATATTATTATTAATCAGAGTTAAATTTTCAGTTTTTATCCACCGTGCATTCAAATGTTACAATCACTATATTAGAGAAAAGATTTCGAAGACAAGACTGTTGTTCTGTTTATAAAACACAGAAAACATCCTTTTCAAGGGATTCTGGATTTCTGAGAATGAAATGCAAGCCTTCTCAACCTGAGTGCTACATATTTATAAACTATGGAAGTACAGCTCACCATAATATAGAAATGTTCCTGTCAGCAAAAAATACCATGTGGTCCTCCACTTTATTTTGGAAGGACCATAATTTTTGTTTTTATATACTCTCGGTTAAGGGCTCTAATGACTATAACAGAATAATTGATGATATTTAGCACCTAAGTTTAGAGAACAGAAGCATTGCCAGAATTTAAACAGTTGCTTGTAGGCAGTTAGAAAAATCAGATCTGTGCTGTGCTCCTTAATGATATCAGAATATTCTAAAAGATAAAATGCCAAGCTTCCCAATGTCATCTTTGATTTACAGATGTACCTTCAACACTCAAACACATTAATATTATTTCTGAAGACACAGATATATTCTTTTTTAGGTTTCTTTTTCTTTCTTTCTTTCTTTTTTAATTGTTGCTGTTTTTATTGTTTTGTTATTGGGTCTTTTGTTTGTTTTGAGACAGAGTCTCACATGTAGCCCTGGCTGACATGGAACTCACTATGTAGACCAGGTTGTCCTTGAACTCATTGAGATCCACCTGCCTCTGCCTCCCAAGTGCTGGGATCAAAGGAGTGCACCACCAGGCCCAGTCTGGTTAATATTTTTCTTAACCACAATTAAATTGTCTTTCAAATGTGGCACTTTTCAGAGATTAGATTAAAAAAAAATCCTTTTTAAAATCCATTCCCAGTCTATCAGTAGCAGGATTTTAAATGTTCTTCACTATGGGACAAAGGTCAAGAGTGAAGTAAGGACTGAGACACAGCTCAGTGATACAGTACTTACCTAGCATGCCCAGGGCCCTAGATCTGGTCCCCAGTGT